>QGSO01000750.1:342747-524946 GCA_011037825.1 Carya cathayensis | reverse complement strand
GATATTTTTAGTTTGGTGCATAGTATTGCTAAAGAAAAAAAAAATTATCCGCTGCGAATATTGCATAATGCTAGATGCATGTTAGGAACATTGCATCTTATATGTCATGAACGGGGGCAGGTAACCTTGTGTTGCATGTCTCGACGCTTCAAATGTCCGTTCAATCCCAAGCGGAATTTGGGGGCTTCACAACTTATTTTTAAAATGAGAATAGAAAACTTACATACCTTAAAATTATATCTAATATTATTATAAAAAAATTGTATAACTTGAAAAATTAAATAATAAATTTTATACATTACAAATCGGATAGATTTGAATTGTTAAAACGAAAATGAGTTGCAAATTGTACAGTACCACGTCAAAGCATAAAAAGCAGCGCGTAAAAGTCTTCGTACATGTAGCAGCACTCGCAGATGAAGGTATTCGTAGCTAACGTGAAAAAGATTATTTTTTAATGATTAATTTTAATTTTTTTTTTCAAAAAGAATATGAAAAATGCTATATGTATTAAGGGTGGGGTCCCGACATGGGTTCGATATTTTTTCTTTATTTAATGATTAATAAAGTGTTTTGTAATAATATTGTGATTTTTTTATTTTTTAAAATGTTTATGATGATTAAAAATATATATGAAAGAAAAGAAAAGAAGAATAAAAAAGAGAATGGACGTACATTTTTTCGGAACATTCTTTCAGTGGCTGTAGTGCTGCTCAAAGAATATATGTGAAATTTGTAAATTTTAAGACTATATTTAACGTTACTATAATGTAGTATACATTTTTTTTTCTTTTTATGTTATCTTTTAAAAGATTTTTTTTTTCCTTCCATTTTAGCAGCAAATCCGTTCAAACCAAACTCCACACATTACTCATTTTGGTTTGTTTGGTGGAAAGAAGGAATACAAACTCCAACTTGATCTTCTCTCAGTTGGATCGCTTCCTTGACAATGCAATTGCAGCCTCGTCTAAAAAACTATTTGCAATCAATCATACAATCAAGTTTGGTTCAATACAAGAGTAACATAATAAAGGAGAGCTTGCCAATAGGTGATGGTGGGAAAAGGCTCCAACGCTCATGTACATGCGGATTTTTGGTTTTGCCCCTTTTATTCCCTTGTTTGGATTCCTTTTCAAGCCTCGTGTTTTGGCATTTTTGCCACTTCAAGGCGTTTGCCATAACGGATACCCATAATGGATAGGTTTATGGGGATAGGTTGTATTGGTAGTGCATCTAGTACTACCTTCAAACTATGTGATTTCCAATTCTTGGTTGCAAATAGAATAGACCACTAATCCCATCACACATAAGGTAATAGTATGTACCAGTCGATAAAAAAATGATAAAAACTAATTAAATGTTATGTAATTGTATAATAGAAATGTACAACATGAAAGAGATTTTTTATTTTAAAAGAGAGAGAAATGTCATCTTACGAGAGAAAATATTTTATATAAAGTATGTAAATGAACGAAGAATGTATGAATGAAAATTTATATTAGTACACATTTACATTACAAAATAATGCTTATTGAGTATTCGATTAATTATTTTATGTGTACCCACTCAGGAATGAAATGAAGTCAAACACAAATAAAGGAAAAGCAACAAGGCCACAAACTCTTGTTTAGTATAAAGATTTTGTAATTTAATTTTTAATAATTTTCAGTACAAAATCATTTTCTTCTTTTAATTTTCAATGCACGTTTCATTTTTAATTATGTAATTTTTTATCTTGTAAATGAAAATGAAAATTTTTTAAATGATCAGTAAAACGATCTAGAACGGGGATTGCACACACTTTGAGATAAAAATTTTGTTGAGGCTTCAATCTTTAACTTCAACGACGTATGTTGCCTTAGTATTTTTTTTTTTATAATATAAGAAATTAGGCCTCATGTTGTTGAAGTATCTTGACTCCTTATATTGATAAGGAAAAATAAAAAAATCTTGACTCCTTATTTTCTTTTTTTCTTTTTTGAGGAAAAGTCAATTCATTTCATTTATTTAACAAGAGGTTACAAATATATCGTTTCTTACAATCTGTTGAACACAACTTGGAGTAACTTCAAGTTCTAACAAATCTTCAGAAAGGGTGAGGGCATTCTTTGCAAGTGCATGTGCTGCTTTGTTGCTTTCTCTTTTGGTATGAACTGCAGTCCAAACCGCAAATTGGTTCAGCACTCTTTTGGCATCCTCCACTAATAATCCACCATAGCTCCAGTCGAGTGAGTTGCCATTTAGAAGCCAGATAACCTGTAGTGCATCTCCCTCAAGTATAAAGTTAGATATACCTATCTCCTTGCAAAAAACAACACCCATCATCATAGCATAAGCCTCTCCACTAAAAGCATTCAGTTGCAGGTTTCTCTTGGCTTGAAAGGTACTAATACTCCTCCCTGCATCATCTCTTAGAATGGCCCCAATTCCCACTAGTCCCTCAGTAGCATTAATGGATGCATCCCAGTTCATCTTATAGGTTCCTGTTGGAGGCGTGAGCCAAGCAATTGTGGACCCCTCATTTGAGCTATTTGGGCAGGGTTCTTGGTAATGTTGACTAGATCTGTATACTTCTAATTCACTAGAAGCTTGTTGATAATCTTATTAGGGTGCATGGATGAAGCCATTTCTTCTAGCCCATATTAATCGACAGAGCATTGCCACTTCTATTAGCTCTTCCCTCTATAAATGATAAAATAGATAACTCCAAGTTTCTTTAAAGGAAGAACAGTTGAGGCTCATTTTTTGGATCTTTCTACTTCATTGACTCCATACATCCTTTACAGACTCAAAGCTCCATAATACATGCTCTGTTGTTTCACTCTCGATCTTGCAGACTGGGCAGTTGCTATCAGTAACAATACGTCTTCTCATCAGGTTTGCCATAGTAGGCAAAGCCTCACTACAAGCTTTACACAAGAACATCCTCACTGCTAGGGGTATTGGCAACTTCCACGTGGTTTTCCAGATGCTAGAAAGAGGGTCATGATGTGAGGGACCCCCCACTTGTCTGGTCTCCATTTCTCTGTGTAGGTGGTATGCACTGCTAACAGAGAATTTACTGTTACTTGTACCACTCCATACTAATTGGTCATCCCTTCCACTTATGCTAATGGGAATAGACTTGATAAGTTCTACTTGAGTTGGAGAGAAAAGTTTGTCCAGAATTGGTTCCTTCCACTGTCTCAGATCTGGATCAATAAGGTCTGCTACTAGAAACTATGTTGTTGCCTCAAGCTTGATTGATTGGATTTTGTATATATGAGGTTGAGAGATCGACTTGTCCTCCCATATGTTGACCCGCTGACCATTACCAATCCTCCATAATAGCCCTTCTTTCAATAGGTGTAGACCATTTTGGATACTCCTCCAAGTGTAGGATGGTCTGTTACCCATTTTTGAATCCAGCAGCTTCCCATTGGGGAAATACTTTTGCTTTAGTATTAGAGTAGGCAGTGAACTTGGATTCTGAAATAGGCGCCAACTTTGTTTGGCCATCATAGCAAGGTTAAAACTCTTGGCATCTCTAAAACCTTGTCCACCCTTGTCCTTTCCGTGGCTTAGCTGATTCCATTTTATCCATTATATTTTTTAATGGTCCTCCTCAAAACCCCACCAGAACTTTCTCATCAGTTGGTTAAGTCTCTTGGTGATTGACATGGGGAGCATGAATATGCCCATGGTGTATGTTGGGATAGCTTGTAGGACAGCCTTTAGGAGTACTTCTTTCCCTGCTGCTGAGAGGTATTTTGTCTTCCAATTTGTAATTCTTTGCCAGGTTCTGTCAATAAGAGAAAGGAAGGCTGCTCCTTTTGATTTGCCCAAAATAGCTGGTAATCCCGGGTATTTTTTAAAGGTGATTGAAGCTTTAACTCATGAAATACTTCGTATGTTTCTCTGTATCTCAGTAGGAGTGTTGTTACTGAAGAAAATACTAATTTTTTTCTTTGTTTATTACTTGCTCCGATACCTTTTCATAAACCTCCAGTATATACAACATCCTACTCCATTCCAAGGAGTTAGCTTTGCAGAAAAGAAGACTATCATCTGTAAAAAGTAGGTGATTAACACAAGTTAGGCCTAATCCAATAGGAATGCTTGAGATGCTGCCCTTTAATTCAGCTTGATTCAATAGGCAAGTTAAGGAGAGAGAGGGTCTCCTTGTTTAATACCCCTAGAGGGAGTTAGAGAGGGAGTAGCCTCTCTATTAACTAGAACAGAATATGAAACTGAAGATATGCAGTTCATGATTATGGATATCCATCTATGATCAAACCCCATCCTTTCCATCACAGCTTTGAGGAATCCCCACTCCACTCGATCATAGACTTTACTCATGTCTAGCTTGAGGGCCATGTATCCAGCTCTGTCTCTCTGTTTTGTTTGCATAGAGTGGAGTGCTTGTACTCAACTAAGACATTATCAGTGATGAGTCTACCTGGGACAAAGACACTTTGGTTCATTGAAATTATTTCAGGTAGGATAGGCTTAAGTCTGTTAGCTAAAAGCCTTGGCAACTATTTTATAGCTGACATTGCATAAGCTTATTGGTCTAAACTTAGTTACTCTTTTTGGGTCCTTAACTTTGGGTATAAGTGTAAGGATTGTATCATTAACACCTCTTATGGAGCCTCTCTAGTTAAGGGTAGCAGGGCAAACTGGCAGGTCTCTCTGCCAATGCTATCCCAATGAGTTTGGTAAAAATGGCTGGGAACCCATCTGAACCTGGGGATCGAAGAGGATTTATTTGGAAGACAGCCTCTTTAACCTCTTGTTTTGTAAACTTGGCTAGTAACTTGTGGTTCATACTTTCTATTACTATTGGAACCATTCCTTGTAGACACTCTTGGAAATTAGTTGGACCAGAAGATGAGAAAAGGTTAGAGAAATAATCATAGAAAACAGCAGCTATCTCTTCCTTGTATTCAGTCATCCTGCCACTTTGATCCATCAGCTGAGTGATGGAGTTGGTCTTCCTTCTTTGGTTAGCATGCAAGTGGTAGAAGTGAGTGTTTCTATCACCATGCTTTAACCAATGTTGTTTAGTCCTCTACTTCCACTTTTGTTCCTCCTGATTCATAGCTTGTTCCACCTCTTCTTGAAGCTGTTTGATGGCTTGGCCTTGGTTGCTTGTATCAGTTTCTTGTAATTTTGCAATTTTCTCCATCTTCTGTTTGAGTGAGGCCTGCCCGCCCTTCTCTTCTCCTTCCTGAGTTCCATGTCTTCAAGGCTTTAGAATAGTTGGCTAGCTTGTTGCTGATTACAGAACTAGCATCAAAGCCCCCTGTTGTCTTTGACCATGCAACTTGTATAATACCAGTGCACTCATTTTTCAAAGACCAGGCAGCTTCAAATCTAAACTTTGGTTGTGTCCTACTGCATTTTAATGCCTTGTTGACTAAATGTACTACCAGAGGAGAGTGATCAGACTTTATAGCTTGAAGCACAAGGCAGGTGGCAGTTTAGAATTTCATTTTCCAATTTGCATTGGCTAGACCCCTATCGAGTCTTTTCTTAGTGAACCTTTTACCACTCCTTTTATTTGACCATGTGAACTTCAAACCCTTTTTGTATTGATTGAAGTTAAAGAGCAAGGCTTAATGGCCTCACGAAAAGCCTCTAACTGTTTATATGGTCTAGTCACTGCCCCCACCTTTTCACTTTGACTAGTAATTTCATTGAAATCACCAATGCAAATCCATGCTATGGGAACTGTAGGTTGCAGAATTTTTAGAAGGGCCCAGCTTTGTGCCCTTTTTGATGTCATTGGATGACCATAGAAACCAATTAGCATCCAAGTAGGATCATTTACATTTTCTTTTATAAAGACATTGATGTGCCATCTAGAGAAATTAATGAGGTGAACTTCAATGCTATCATTTCAGATCATAGCTAGTCCCCCACTACTTCCCTTACTATCCACCACCAAACAATTATCAAACTTAAGAGACCTCCTGGCAGTCTCAATCCCTGCTTTGGAACATTTGGTTTCCATGAGAAAAATCAAGTTTGGGCACGTTTTCTTAACTAACCTGTTAAGGATTCTAATTTTCTGTGGGTTCCCAAGCTCTCGGCAATTCTAACTTATAATACTCATCTAAAATGGCAGAGCTGGAATTCAGCCTCTGCCATAACATTGGTGCAACTTTGATCCTGTTGCGATGTGATTTTTCCCTTCTTCTTGGTTGTTGCCTTAGAAACTGCCTTTCTTTTGGTACTCACCCTAGCCTGAATGCCATTTGTTTCTAGCTCATGCATATCATCAATCATGTCAAGTTGTCTATCATGTTCTAATAGGTTTATATCTTGGGCCCTCCATTTTCACTTCCTGGGTTGGTCTGTTAAGGTCATGTTCATATTTACCTCCTCGAGTATATGGCTTTTGTCCCTGACTCCCATTCTGTTTTGTATTACAGGTATCCAAAAAATCCCTATTGCCTGTTCAGTACACTTTTTTGCTTTTTCCCCCTAAAGTAGGGGATGTCTATCCACCTTGGTCTAAAGACATAGCCTTTGAACCAACAGTCTCTAATAAGTTTTTATCTAGAGCCCCCTACATTCATGCTAGTATTGTCCTTTTCCTTAGAAAGGGCCTCAAATAAGGTAATTGGGACCATATTTGACCTTTTGCTCAGGCTGTCCTCCCTACCCCAAGACTTGACAGGAGCAAAGTCTTCTCTTCGAGTATTGGTCCCTTCTTGAGAGTCTGCCACATCTTCAGGCGTATCAGGCTATTTACCCTTGTAATTTGTCGATGCTTCCATGTCATCACCATTAACCTTGTTTGCTAAGCAGTTCTCATGGATATGGCTAGGTCCATCCTTGCTAACCTGTTTCAGCTTGCCACCTTCTTTCTGGTTTGATGCACAAAGCCAGGCACCATATTGAGTTTCATTCTTCCCATGCATTGATCTAATTGCAATAGGTTCAAGGCAACCAGCTGTACCATGTTTGATCGTACCACAACAAAAGCAAAAGTTTGGAAGCCTTTCATATTGAAAGGCAACCTAGACCTTGCTCCCATTGAAAGAACTGATAATACCTCTCATGAGAGGTTTTGTGATGTTAACTTTGATATGAACAATTAGGTAAGGACCCCATCCAATCCTTTCCTCATCCACATCCATTTCCAATACTTCTCCCACACTGCTCCCTATCTTTGCACCAACAGTTCTAGTCATTCCCCCCAGATGTACATTATGAAGCTGAATCCATATTGTTTTTGTATCAAAAACTATATATTTTGGAGCCATCATCCCATCATATTCCTTAAGACATACTAGGTTTCGATCAAAGGTCCAGGGCTTCCCTTTTTTTGACCTTCTCCATATCAAGTGCATTGTTGAACTCTATTAAGAACAAGTTGTCCCCAACAATTTTAAAATTTATCACTCCCTTGGGCTTCCATATCTTCATCGCTGTGCCCTTGAATGCTTCTCTGTTTATTAGCTTATCCACCATTATAAGACCCAACAAACTCATTCTGCCTCTTTTTGACACCATTTCATCTGCTGAGAACTCAACTTGTATCTTCATCTGTTTAGCCTCAATAAGCCTAAACTTACCCCATTTTTCAAGTAAAGCCTCATACATCTTCCTCCCTCTTAGTTTGAAAAAGCAAACTAGAGGACATCCTTAACCTTAGCAAAACAATTCTCCTCAACTCAGTCTAGAGAGAAGTTGAAGTTTCTCTCACTAAGTTAGAAGACCAACCTGCCAACTCCTTATATTTATTGCCTTGGAAGTTGATCCTTTGCATTTAGCCTTTTCAACTTCTTCTATGTGTTGAATATACTGGTGGACCGGTGGTTCCTTTCATCTTCTGGTTTTCTTCCTACCTTCATTGCTTGTCTTCACTTTTCCCCTGCTGTGCTTCCCCCTACCTTTCCTAAGAACACTGGCCAGTGAAGTGAATTGCAAAATATGTCATTAAAAATTTTGCTAAACTAGCTAAAGGTAAAAAGTGGCCTTGCTTTCGCAGATGAGATGAGATAAGATTAGTTAAGATAAAAGTTAAAAATTAAATAAAATATTATTAGAATATATTTGTTTAATATTATTTTTTATTTTGGGATTTGAAAAAGTTGAATTGTTTATATTATTTTGTATGAAAATTTGAAAAAGTTGTAATGATGAGATGAGATGAAATGATATGAAATGAAAAGTTTTCTGAAAGCTAACAAGGTCGAGCATTCCCAATGGGTTATGTAAAACCCATGTTTTTGTAAAATTTGAAGAAAATAGCTCAAAATAGCCAATCCAATGGATTATATATTTTATCACTAATATCCAGTTTGCTACATTACCTCCTCTACATCTATAGAACAATGTACACACTTGAATAAATATTTAATTCATTTATCTCTCAACTTTATACTCTTTATTCATTTCTCTATCTATTTTTTACTTTTTACTCTATTTGAAATGCATAAAATATATTAAAAAGTATAATATTTAAATTATATGAAGAAAAAATAGATAAACTAATATATGATATATTGTAAAAGTTAATATGTAAAATAGAAAAAGTAAGTTTTGATGATATATTTTGAAGGATAAGATGAATAATCTATTTTGAGTAAGTTACAGTGAATGGAAGGCAAATGTCATATTTGGCATCCTCTTTTGGAGCCAAAGCTATTTTTTATTCAATTAAAATCATAAATGATTCTCTATTTTTCCTCCGCGTAATTCATTTATGATCCATTTCTTTCACAATGAATTGTAGATGTAATTCTTTGGTAGAAGAAGGGTTGAAAAAATGTATTTATTGGATTCAAGAATTATAGATATGATTGTTGGATGATTATGTTGGCAAAGAAAAAATAATTGACTAATTAATTAAATTATTAATTAACAAATGGTCAGTATAATTGTAAAATATAAAAAAAATAGAAAAAAATTATTATTATTAAAAAAACATTTTATTATTATTTTGACTAATAGATAGATAATTCAATGTGAAAATCTCTTTTGAATGACAAAAGAAAAAGATAAAATATATGATTTTAACTAAATTTTACATCTTTGCCTACACCATTACTAGTGCTCTAACTTTTCCTAATTTGTCCTTTCAATTTTATGACAATATTTCACCATAAAAATTACGTCATTCTCACTATTGCACAACATCCTTTGTGCGGTTGCTGCCACCACTTCTAAAGGTTTTTTTTTGTTTTTTTTGTTTTACACAAAAAACCAGACTCTCTCTCCAAGATTAGTGCTCTTTACCTCATGTGTGAGTTATTTCCCTCTCAGTAGCCCCTCCTAGAAAATTACAACCTCTTTCCATAAACCATAATACAACCCATTCAAGTTCCACAAGCCACGTCCATCCCCATCAAGCATACAAATGTCCCCAAGCCCCCCTCCCAATCCCTCCATAATGCATCCAATCCAAAACAAAACCGTATCCTCACTACCATAATGT
Organism: Carya cathayensis; assembly: GCA_011037825.1. Lineage (NCBI taxonomy): Eukaryota > Viridiplantae > Streptophyta > Magnoliopsida > Fagales > Juglandaceae > Carya > Carya cathayensis. The sequence continues at coordinate 515,516 of QGSO01000750.1, read as the reverse complement.
CTATCCAGCAATTAGATATTGATAAACTCTTAAAGCAAGCACAAGCATTGACATGGAGTGACCTTCAGCAAGAGCCAGAGGTAGCCCAATAAACTACTTCTCAAATCTTACTCTTGAAAGTTGATATTTTCAAAACCCTTGAACAAGTTCACCTTTCATGCAACTATTAAAGCTGTCTGGTGTTTCATCATTGGTCTAATTATTATTATTATTATTATTATTATTATTATTTGAGATTCAAATATGCTTCATTCATAATAAAGAAGCAAGTTTAATGAAAATACAGTAATAAAAATACAAAATAGTAGTCTTTGTATTACACCATTGAACAATTCATTGCATCCACATCCAAGCTTGCTTGAATAAAGTTAGGAGGAACAATCCACCATTGAACAGTCCATGCATTCCTAGCCAATAAATGTGCTGTCTCATTTCCCTGTCGTCCAATATGAAGAACATCAAAAGATTGGAAATAAGACAACAATAATTGAATCTCTCTAATAATAGGGCTATAGCTAAACTCTTGAGTATTGGCTGATTTAATGGCGTCAATAACTATAAGGGAATCTCCCTCCAAGATCAAATGTGAAATTCTCATATGAGAGATAATCTATAAGGCCCTTAAAGTTGCTAACGCCTCAATGTCTTCCACCAAAAAAATGCCTTTTTCCTTTCTCGACATGGCCATATCATACTCTTTTTGTCATCCCTTAAAATTTCACCAGCCCCAGATTTATACTATTGACTGAAAATAGCTCCATCAAAATTCAACTTGCACTGCCTTCTTGGTGGAGATTTCCAACATACAGATTACTAAAACTGAGGAACTTGTAAACATTGCTGTGCCAACAAATTATATTCAAAACAGGAAAAAAATTCTTCACAACATCACAAACTAAAACCTTAGCATGTTGAAAAATCTTTAAGTTCCTAAATTCCCAAATATCTCAAACAATAATATCAAAACAAGACAGAATTTTTGGATCATCAAAAGCCATAATTGCCTCAACCAATCTATCCAAATGGGAATGCTCATCCAGAAGATGTAAATCCTTCTCAAAATAAGTCATCCAAACTCTTTAAATATTAAAACATTTACATAATGCATGGTAAACATTTTCAGTTTCTACAAGGCGGAAATCCCAAACACAAGAATCAACCATTTTACGATGATGTAACTGGCTCTTAGTGGGTAAGCTATCATTACATGCTCTCCACAATTTTTTTTTTTTTTACTTTGTTAGGTAACTTCAGATGCCAAATGTCCTTCCAAAATGTTATAGTAGAAGTAACATGTGAACTACTACCAGCAATGGTAGCATGTCTTAATTGAAGCGCTAAATGATAGGCTAACCTCACACTAAAGTGGAGATTTCTTGTACAACCCCACACCATTTTATCAACATTCCAGTAACGAAATAGAGGGACTTTAAGGATTTCAGTAGCCTCAAAAGGGAGAAATACATGGTGTATCAAAATCTTCCTCCATTGACTCGGCTGTGAAGAGTCTAGTAAATCACTCACATGTGCCTTAGCATCAAGAACATTGCATGTAGTAATGATTTTCTTGTTAGGAGTGCCCGAAAATCAGTTATCAGCCCAAATCCTCACTTGTTCTCCATTTGCTATATGCCACAAATGTCCAAATTGAACAACACGTTTAGACTAAAAAATATTGTGCCATTCATAAGAAGGATTAGAGCCAATATTAGATGATAAAAAATCATTGTGAAAAATATTTGGCTTTAAAAACCAAATAAAAAAGAGAATTTTGATCAGTTTACAACTGCCAGCCTTGCTTAGATAAGAGAGCTAAGTTAAATGCTTCCAAATCCCAAAAACCCATTCCACCAAAAAATTAGAGCGGCATAAATGTTTTCAACATATCCAATGAATTCTCATTTCTTGTTCTTTTTGTCCTCACCAGAAACATGCAATCAGTCCTTCTAGATTTCGACACAACGCTTTTGGTAATTTAAAACAACTCATGGCATATGTGAGAATGGCCTGAACTATAGCTTTTATCAAAATTTCAAGACCAGCCTGAGATAGTAGCTTTTCTTTCTAGCCTTGGAACTTCGTCTAGACCATATCTTTAATGTCCCGAAAAGTAGTTAGTTTTGATTTCCCAACAAAGGAGGGTAATCTAAGATACCTGTCATGAGATTGGATAAAACAAACACCCCAAAGTTCCTTTATAGCATCTCTTACTTCATCATTCACATTCCTACTGAATAATAGCTCAGTCTTTTCCTTATTCAAAAGTTGTCCTGATGCAGCCCCATAAAGAGATAAAATATTCTGAAGTTGCATATTTTCCACCACCAAAGCCTGACATAATATAATGCTATCATCAACAAAAAAATAAATGACTAATCCATAGAGCTTTATTACAAGCCTAAACCCCCTTCACCAAATGATTTAATTCAGCTTGTTGCAACAATGAAGATAACTCCTCAGCACATATAACAAATAAATAAGGAGAAAGTGGACAACCTTGCAGTAATCTGCGAGTTGGTAAAATTAAATTCGAAAGAATCCCATTGATAAGAACTGTATAAGAAGCTGTAGTGATACACATCATAAGCATCCGAATAAAGGTAGGAGCAAAGCCCATCTTGAAGGACATTTTCTCCAAAAACAGCCACTCAACCTGATCATGCGCCTTGATCATATCTAATTTAATTGACATACAACTTTTTTTACCTCTTTTTCTTCTTCGTATTGCATCCACCGTCTCATAAGCCACCAAAACATTGTATGTAATTAGCCTACCCAGAATAAAAGCATGTTGAGATGGTGAAATAATCTTTGGTAAAATCCACTTCAACTGATTGGCTAGGACCTTTGTTATGATCTTATAGACCACATTATATAAACTAATAAGTCTATAATCCTTTATGTACTCAGGTTGTTTTTTCTTTGGAATTAACACCAGATGTGTTAAATTCAAGTCAGCAGGCATAATACTAGAATGAAGAACTTGGAACACTGTAGCAATCACTTTTCCTCCTAGCACGTGCCAATACTTCTAAAAAAATAATGAGGGCATCTCATCCGGTTCTGGTGATTTTTGGGCTTGCATCTGAAATAAAGCATTCCTAATTTTAATGTCACTAAAAGGCTTCATCAAATCAACATTCATTGAATCCGAAACACATTGCTACATAGAACTCAAAACATCATCAACAACAGTAGGAGTTGTGGACTTAAAGAACTCAGCAAAGTAACCTACAACCATAGAAAACAAGTTAGAATCTTCATGTGATTGACCAACATAATCTTTTAGGCTGAATATCAAATTCCTCTGATGTCGCTGAGATGCTTTAAAGTGGAAATACTTAGTATTTTGGTCCCCAGCACCCAACCAGTTTACTCTAAATCTTTGTCTCCACATTAGCTCTTCCTTTTCCAGCAAAAAATCAATCTCCCTCTTAACATTGCACATAGCTTGATAGGAATGTATAGGTGAAGCTTGTAATCATTCAAATTCCCTATATTTCATAGCCAAATTCCTCCATACATTTCCAAAATGAGAGCGGCTCCACTTTTTTAAAGTTGACCCACATTGTCTCAAAGCTTCAGCCATGTCTCAAAGTCTCAGCCAAGGGCATCTCTTTATACTCATCCCAGGTGTGCTCAATTGTTTCCTCACATCCCCTTGTGCCTACCCACATTACCTCAAATTTAAATAAGTGTGCAGAATTGTAATGATGATGGCCCATATCCACAGTATTCAAGAATAAACAACTGTGGTCAGATCTAGATGTAGGGATATTGCTCTAACCAATCAAGAGTACTAGTAAAGCAGTCTAATCTTTCATGTATCAATTCCCCCCATCTCTTGAATTTCTCCATGTAAAAAATGGTCCTGCAGTATTTAGACTTTTTAGATGACAATAATCTAATGCAGCACGAAAATCAAGTATCTATTTCTGAGGCCTTACCCATCCACCCAATTTTTCTGACTGAAATACAATTTCATTAAAATACCAAAATCCAACCACGGCTTATTAGACTGATTTTTCAAATGGCAAAGTGAATCCCAAGTTACATGCCTAAGATGAGCTACAGGGTGACCATATATAGCCGATAATCTCCATGTAATGAAATTGACAGGATCCGAAACACACACATCAAAGTGATATTTAGAGTAAGAGTGTTGGATTAAATTTACCTCACTGTGCCAAAAGAGACAGAGCCCTCCACTTTGACTATCACTAGCCACCTCCTGAAAGTAGGAAAATCCCAGTTGCTCCATTCGACGAACATCATAATGAGTCTTCATAATGAAGACAATTTTCGAATCTTCTCTCTGAATTAAATCTCGGAGTACCCGAACTCCCTGAGCGTTCCCAAGTCTTCAGGAGTTCCAACTCATTATTTTCATGGTGAAGACATTGAAACCAACACCTTTCTATTCACATTTCCAAACCAACAAGATAGAGAAAGGGTGTTAGTCAATAAACCATGGAACTTCAAAGGCTTCCACTTAGTGTTTAGACAATGGCCATCGGGGCTTAGTATCAATGAAGTGGCACTAAACTATTCTATCTATTGGGTCCAAATTCATGGTCTCCCAATGGAAATGCTTAAAAACTCAATGCAGAGAAAATAGGGATAGTGCTAGGCAATCTAACTAAAGTGGACAGGGTGTCCATTTTTGGTGTAGCTTTGAGAAGATACCTTCAATCGATAAAATGGAAATCAACATAGAAAAGCCTCTCCCTGAAGGTTTTGATCTTGCAAGGCCAAATAAGGAGCTGAAGAAAACTCTCATCAAATATGAAGTGTAGATATTTGGAGGCTTGAATGGTGTGTTTGGTTTAAGGGAAAGTGTGAGAAAGTGAATAAAGAATTTAGACCAAGGAGGTTTTGGCCAAGGCCTGAGAAAGAGGTGAAGAGATGAAATTCGTGAAAATGAAATAAAAAAAATACAATTGGCCTATTCATATATATATGATGGGCGGACTCACACTATGCTTTTGATGGAGTTTTCCAGCTACTTCATTTAAATTTTTTTTTTTTTTTAAGTTTTCATTAGTTCTATTGGTCTTAATTATACTATTTTCATCATTACTTTTATTTTAAGAAAGTTTTAAGTGAATTTCAAAATTTTTATAAGGCCTCGTTTAGATAGTAGTGAGATGCTTTATAAATAGTAGTGAAATAATTTGAATTAAAATTTTTATAAGGTTTTGAGAAAAGAGAGAAAAAATTTTATAAAAATATTATAAAATTAAAATATTTTTAAAATATAATGTTTTTTAATATTATTTTTGTTTTGGGATTTGAAAACGATAAATTGTTTTTGTGTTTTATATGAAATTTTGAAAAAATTGTACCGATTAGATAAAAAAGTATGAAAGAAAAATTGAAAAGTATTTGTATTTGAGTAATGTTTAGATGTTGAAATAAGGTGAGATGAGATTAGACCAACTGCTTATTCAAACGTGGCCTAAATATTTTCTCTTGGCTTTATCCTATGTTTTCGTTTGCACAAGCCTTATTTCGAGTTGGGTGATTTCAAGTTAGGTTTATTCTCAATTATCATAATTATTTAAACGCATAATATCATTTTGTAAAAGATGGCATTGAAATTCCTAATATGGATCCCCATTTTACTACTGAGCGTGATCAACAAGAAGTGATAATAGAATTTCATTATAGAGTGGATATATTTAACGCTACTATGGACTCTTATTTGCAAGAGTTAAACAACAAATTTAGTTAGGGGTGAGCACCAATATAGTCGAAGTCGGATTCTATCAGAGTTCAAATTTAAACTTTGACTTGTGTAGGCTGCAATCCAACTCCGACTTCGACTTTACAGAATGGAGTCGGATTTGGGTTTTGTTTTGGATTTTTTTTTTTTTTAGTTTCATATGTAGCCCACTTTTAAAAAAGAATTCTCTGTGGGCTTTCAATATTAGCTTTTCCAAAAAACTAAAACTAAATCATTTACTGCTAATTTACTTCTATACTAATTATCCAACTTATTTTTATATTAGACTTATATTATAGTGTCTAATTACATTTTATCATACTATAGTATTACATATTATTTCTAGTGTCTAATTACAAGTTATTATACTATAATATTATTTGTTACTAAATTATTATATTTAGACTTATTTCTATACTAGTGTCTAGCTTATTTATAACTTATTTCTATACTAGACTTACTTCTTAGTAAATTATTATTATATGTTATTAACTTATTATACTAGACTTATTAGTTATTTTTATGCTCGTGTCTAATTTATTTATATACAAGACTTATACTATAGTGTCTAATTACATGTTATTATGAAAACTTGGGGACGATCCCCTCTTCTCTCTTTTCTCTAGACTCTCTCTCTTCTCTCTAAACAAACCCTAAATCCACAGGGCCTCTATGGGGGGTGGGAGCTTTGGCTCCCCTCCTCTTCCCTTCCCCCTCCCCTTCTCTTTTCTTTTTCTGCTTCTTGTGTGCCCGTTTCGTTTTTTTTTTTTTTTTTTTTTTTTTTTTTTTTTTCTGTTTGTTGTTGTGTTTTTAGGTAAATAATGGTGGAGTGCCAACTGGGTCGTTCTAACCGCCGTCCGCCAACAAGCGCCCCGCCTGGATGTTGGCCAGCCGCCGATCTTCAAGTCCACCGAATGCGGCGCCAAACGGCCCGTAGCCCGCACGCGCAGGACGAAGTCTTAGACAGCTCCTAAGCGTGGTTGCCACGCGCCACAGGGGAGCCATCGGCTGTTTCAAATCTTGGCTTTTCTAGGACCTCTCTCTCCGGAAAAGCACAGACCGACCGTCGGCTCTTCTCCATCTTCCCTTGCACCACAGCCTCTGGTTTTGTTTTCCGTCCCTCCGTTTCGTTGATGTTTTGGTTTGTTCTTGATCTGTATTTTAACTCAGCGGGGTGAGGAGTGTTTTGATCGGTCACAATCTAGGGCTAGTGCTAGTCGAGAGTGGCAGACGTTGTTATGGCTGGTGGATGTACAGCCAACCTCTGGTGGAGGTTTTGTGGTCTATACACGAACTGGGTACACGTGCCGTTCCCGGGCTCGTGAGAGCCGATGCCTGCGGAGGGTGTGCCGTTGAGGCTTTTGTCGGTGTTTAGTTTATGTTTCAGTTGTTTTGTTGTGTAGTTTTATGTAGTTTTTTAGTAGTTGGTAGTATTAGGCTTTTGGACTTGGTGTCCATAGCTGTTTCGTCCCATACTCCGCCCTTTTAGGGGGTTTGGAGGGGCCTTGTCACTCTGTTTATTCAGAGTGCTTTCTTTCTCTTCGGAGAGATATAGAAGTTAAGACAATATCCGCCACTTTGTGTGCGGGGATGCTCCAGAGCAGTTGCGTAAGTTGGCTTATAGTCGGGTTTTTTCCTGTATTGATAAGTCACATTTGTAACTTCAGTTTGATGAATGAATTCATCCTTTCAAAAAAAAAAATTACATGTTATTATGCTAATGTCTAACTTAATCATATATTAGACTTTCTAGTGTCTAATTACATGTTATTATATTTTAGTAAATTAGTATTTTGTATTATTAACTTATTATACTAGGTTTATTTCAATATTAGTGTCTAATTTATTTCTATTATTGATTATGTATGGTAGTTTTACTATGATGTTTATATATATTAAACTACTATTAGTTTATTTACATTATAGTATAAGTATATTATTTTATAATAATTATCTCACAATAGTATATTATTGAATTTAACTATATAAGTTCTAGTTATATAACTAAATAAATATACTAGTACATATGATAAATGTATAAATAAATGCATATTTTTATAACATATGTATAATATCAAATAGGGGTGTAAAAAATACCGGTGAACTGGTAAATTGGACTTGACTAGACCAAACTGGTGGGATCGGTCCGGTCCCAAGTTTGGTTTGGTCTGATACCAGTTTTATTTTTCTTAAAACCAGTCAAAATGGATCCGGTTTTGATTTTTTTTCTCAAACCAGACCGGATTGGACCGGTTTATATATATATATTTTCTATTATATATATTATATATTATATAATTATATAATTTTTTATATATAATATTATATATATAAAGCAAGTAAATCTTGTTTAAAAGATACATTCTCAGATTTAAGGGTATTGACCTCTTCTCTGAGTTCTGAAATTTCCTTTTTTACTAAAGAAACTTCATTTTGTAAATCTTTTATAGAAATTTCTTTGGGTTTTTGTTTCTGAAAACGTCCCAAAGTTTCTTGAAAAGATATTTGCCCTGAAGATTTAGACTCCTTACAAGTCATGTTCTTCTTAAGCTGTTTGAGATATTTCTCCTTCAGCTCAGGGTTTTCAATTTGTGCAATGAGAGACAAGAGCATATTTTCGTGTTCTTCTTCTTTCGATAACACTTTTTCCTTGTTGGGATCCTGATCTAAAACATGAACTATTTTCTTTTCAGGTTTACAACAGGAATCATTACAACCAAACTTAATTTTTGGTGAGTTGGGATGATCAGAATCTGACCGATAACTTGAATCGTCAGAGCTTAGTTCATCCATATCCGAAGATGTAGGAGATCCCTTTTCGAGGAGTTGAAACATATCTTCTTGATCAACGGCATTTATGTGCAACTCATTAAGTTTTTTCTTGATCTTGGGCTTCTTGGGGCACTTATCAGCGAAGTGTCCTTTCTTGCCACAAGTAAAACATGTTCCCTTGGAGGGATTTTTAGAAAACCATTTCTGAAAAGGTTTCTTTTGTCTGGAAACCGGTTTTGAAATTGGTTTTTGATAAAATTCATCGCGGGGTATTCTCCTGTGACTCCCATGAGGTTTAGCAAATCTTTTAAGACTTTTTTTTTGCTGCCTAGATGGAGCAATAGGAGGAAGGCCAAATTGTTCACAAAAGTTTCCCATTTCATATTTGGCTTTCTTTCTATCATTTATCTGTTGAGCAAGCATCCGTTGATCATTACACATACTAATACCAAATTTCTGAATTATACTTATGATGTCACCATAAGTATAATCATTATAATTCAGTAAACCCGAGGCATTAGTAAGTGAATCCTTAACCTTAATGGCAAACAAACGAGGCAAACCATCGATGAATTTTTCTTTCCAATAAGGCATGTTAGAGTCATCCCGGAGCATAACTCTGGACCTAAAGACATCTTTATACCAGCGGTAGTTGGACATCTTATTGCATCTCAGATTATTCAAATAATCATAGATACGGTTAGTTATGTTGGATGGTGTTCCAACAAAATGTTTAATAAGGGTATAGATCAGGGTGTTAACGCCATCGGGCTATCCTTGTCCGATGTCTTCGTTAAACACGAGTAAACCTTCTTCAGTCTTTTTGACTGTAGAACGTATTTCACCTCTAGCTATGTCAGTGAGATGTTTATCCCACCAGGCACGAAGCATGCCTGAAAATCCACTGGTCAGGATATTAACAATTTCAGTCTGGCTGAGATTATTGTTGATATAAGCATTAGCAACCATAGACATATGTTGGACAGTATTGAGGATTTCCTGCTTAGATAATCCATCAATATTCCATTCATACATTTGGTCAGCAGACACAGAGAATTGAGATTGGAAACCTCTTTCCTCAAACTGTAAATCAGGGGGTGTGGGTCTAGAATACCAGTTTTTCGTAAGACCAATTGGAGTAGGTCCTTTTGAATAAAGTCTGGCAAGCGTAGGTCTCTCCAGAGAAAGATCCTGAAAGCCACTTTGTATTAAATCAATTTTCTGTACTAGGGAATCATCAGACAAGGTTTCATCAGACAAACCGTCATCATCCAAAGTTTTCACAGAAAATGAATCATCAAAATTAACCCATTTGCTGCCTTTGTCTAGGACGCTGACAGAGGGTCCTTTTTGCTTAATATTAGCAAGCATTTGATTAACCTTATCGAGAGTACTATCGACCGGTTTAAAAGCAATTTTTGGTCTTCTCTCAGGTAAGATAACCAAAGATTTTTCCATAATTTTGGCAAGTTTTTGGAAAACAGGATGTTCAACCATGTTCTCTATATGGTCCAGTTGTTGACCTATTGTATGGAGAGATTGGTTGACAAAATTGTTTTGTTCAATAATCTTTTTGGTTTTGGGCAAAACATTTTCTCCTGGTTTTGAAATCTTAAAAGGAGAAGCTTTTACTTCAGATCCTTTGTAAGAAACAAGGATGGTTTCTAAAGGAGGGTGGCTGGTTTTAATAATAGTCCTGCCTTCTTCTTTAGTAAAACTTGATTTTAAAACATTTAAATTCTTCTTTGAATCACCATTCTTTGAAGCACAATGATTCTCAAGAAAATCGAAAAATAAAATGTGCTTGTTAATAGCGACCATTTTTTCTTTCCATTTTCTTCGAATCTTCTATTTCTCAGGGAGTGAGTAAATCTCGCAATAAGATTTTCTCTTATCACGGTTTTCAATAGATTTAAACTCAGCAAGCAAAGAAGCCATATCAATATTTTCAAAGGTTAGTATTTCATCATCAGGATAAGATGCTCTATTTATCATCATTAATTGATGATGGACTGGACAACCATATCGGAAGCGGTAAGAGATAATGAATCGTTATCATCCTTTTGTGCTTCTTCCTGTACGGATTTATCCTTGGTAGTATACATGGCAGATGTAACCTGGGACTGAGTTGAAATTCCTTTCAACTTTAGATCCTTCAGATCTTGGGTAATAGGAGTATCATCTGGTTGAAACTCCTTGATAAGGATCGGACGAGAGGATCTGTGTTGGTCCTCCAAGAATCTGTTGAGATTAGCATCTCTAAGTCCTTGGTTCGAACTTATAGAAGATCTAGATCCAACAAAAGAATTTCTCCTTTCATTAGAACTAGATGGTTCAAAAGATATCTTTACAGTACCATCAAGATACTGTTTGATATAACTCATGTCTTGTTCTTTAGGTTGAATTTCCATGGGTGGAAGTTCTTCTTTAAGAATCCATTCTTGTGGAAGTTGTATGTCCTTCCAGTAGAGTCTTTTGGGTATTCTGATGTTAGCATTTTCCGTAGAACTGCACATCAGGAGGGTCTCATTTTTTGGAGACTTGATCTTAGCCTTTGGTTCAAGGCTAGTGCTCAAGACCTTGTAGTAAATTCGATAAACTAATGCCATTGGTCTACTGCCTTCGCGCATGTTAAAACCAGAGGTTAAAACATTCAAAGTTAGTACAGACAAAACATGTTTATCAAATAAATCAACAGTTATGTTGGGATAGCAATCAAAGTGAACAGGACCATCCATCAGAGAAGTTTGAACTAGTCATAAGGCACTGTCTTCAAAGTCTTTGAATCTACCATCTCTTAAGCATAAAAGTACAGAAGCATTAATACCTTTTCTGATCAAAGGTTTTACTGCTACTTGTACAGATGCGATATGCATGAATTTAAAACCTTTTTCTTTAAAAGATTTTATCAATTCTTTTTTAAATAATACACATTGTTCATGTGTATTGGATATGGGAAAAGTCTGTTCCACGGTTTTTACCTGGGACATACTCTTCGATTTAAAATTGATCCAAGGTTGGTGATATAAGGAATTAACCTTGATCTTTGGCAAATGCCATTGATCTATATCATCAATCCCAGACTCAGTTTCTGAGATTTCACAATCTTCTTCGTTAACGATATCAGGAGGCAAAGTCAACCTAGAACTAACTAATGAACTAGATCTGAACATCTTGTTCATCTTGGTCACAACTGAAGCAAAACTCAAGGTCCTTCCTAGACCTAGGTCATAGTACTGCTCTTAGCAGCCATACTCACACATACCGTAGGGCCACAACATTAACCCAACCTCACTCCACATTCCAAACACGCCTAAATGTCAGTCCTTCGACTAAACGGCGATCCTCAAGGAAATCTAGGAGCCATTCTGGACGCTAATGTATTCGGCTGCGGTGGTGGACGCGAACTAAGACACCAGCACTTTAACTTAGAAAAGGAGAGACGGAGTGTCTCCAGATGTGGTCAAGAAAAGCAAGATAGAAAGATAAGAGATCAGCAATTAATAACCAGAACTGAAGATGGCTCTGATACCAGAAACAGCGGAATCAAGTGAAGATAAGTGAGACATTGAGATAGGGAAAAACAAATATAAACATGAACAAGATATGTGGAGGCTCGGCCTACCAATGCATGAAATGTTCAATATAAAAATAAGAGTAAAGACAGAGTAATGAAGCAAAACTTTCAATTATAACTTGAATGAAAGTAAGCGTCAAATGGATACAAGTAATCAAAATGATAAACTTACAAGCTTAAGAATTCAAAAGAAAACAAGTAGGATAGGGATTTATGGAAGCAGTTCTTGCTGAAGGTTTTGGTTCTTCGGTAAGAAAGTTCTGCCTACCAAATGAAATGAGGAGTCCTTTTATAGAGTAAGGAAAGCTCCTGTACAATCACGAGAAAGTAATTCAAACAGTGAATAGTGACTTTTTGTCACTATTTGACCATTCTGGCAATCAATCGTCGAAAGTATTTTGTTTTCTTTCACCGAATATCATTCTGCACCGAAAGCATCTCTGTCTTTGCAGTGCACAGTGATCAAAAGTTATTATTCCATCACCTTTTGGCTCCTAAAAAGAAGAGGCTATCAGGATGATAGCTGGATAGTGCGCTGGATTATCTTTAAGGAATCTTTCCAACGCTGAGTCATAGGCACTGGAGTCTCTGGAGAGAGGGTCTTCAATGCTAGTTAGGTTGGTCATTGCTCAATCATCTCCCAAGTGAGGGGGATAGTCTTCTGAGTCATGGCCAAAGATATTGTTGTAGGGATCTGAGTCTGAAGAGGCCTCTGATCCTTCCGCAGTTGAAACTTCGCTGTTATGGTCCTTTTCTTGTTTTAGTTTGGACTGTAACAGTTGTAGGAGATCTGTACTCGAGAGATGGTCTATTGGTGACTTGTCTTTCGAAAATGCTGAATCTGTTGACTTAGAACTCTTCTTCTTTGCTGAAGATGTTTTCTTCGGCTTGGATGAAGAACTTTGTGATTCTGAAGCTTGTTCACCACCTGTAAGAGAATGGTAGGGTACTATGGCTTAGATAGGAGAAGGAGAAGGGAATTCCTTATTGCTTTTCAGATTTGGCACTACTAGTGGAAAATCTGAGGACACTTTGGAGATAATTTTGTTTGTGTAGGCGTATTTATCTCACCATTTAACGAAATATTGGCAGACCAATAAATCATTATTCTTTTCATATGTCCATCTACAAATCCAGAGGGTTTTGTATCTGGCACTGAAGTAGATAAGTGAAGGTAATCTGGCATCTCGTCCTTTTACTTTATTGGATATTGAAAAATGTTTGATGACCTTCTGGAGATCATCAGGGAATATATCAATGATAGGGCCAAAGTAACCCCACCACCGCTGAAACCACAGAGGGAAGTTATTTTGGACCTTCGTCCGAAAACAAAGAACTAAGGATGCGAAAAATCTGGGGTTTGATAAAGAGGAAATTTAAACCAGGCTTGAATATAATCATAATAATTATAAGCAATACCTGTTTCCTGGACAAGGGTTTTGGGAGTAGAAGGGTGGATCGCCCATTCTTCTTCCTTCAAAATGGTATTAATCTGACAATTATGAAAAATGATATTTGATTTGTCAAATTTGTCAAAATTGGTTTGATAGAAACGGAATTGGTTTTTACCATGATTCCGAGATAAAACTTGAGATCTTTGGCTGGGTTGTCAGGAATCCAGTGAAAGTCTCATGGAACATATTCAATCGCGATCTGATAAGGATCTATTTTAATTGATCTCTCAATATAAAACAGGTTATCAAGCCACAATTTCTTGATATAAGGTGCCTTGTTGGCACTGATAAATTTGCTCTCCGGCCGAGGTCCTGCTACTGCTAATGGATTAGCAAAAGGGTCACAGGGTGTCAAATGATGCAGGGGTAACCAATCTGGGAACTTGTCCTAGATTGGTAAATCTATTGGTTATCTCCAGTGGGGAGGAAGCTGTGGTTAAGAGGGTTGTTGGTACAGGAGGTACTAACAACTTGGGTACAGAGGAGGAATTGGGAAGTCCTCCAGGTTTCTTCTTCTTACTCATGGTTTTTCTGCAAGAAATTCACAGGTAAGGAAATCAGGGATAGAATTATTTGATCCTTTAATAAATTCAATGTCAAAATAAAAAACACTTAAAACAGCTTGCCATCGTGCAAAAATCTGTTTTGATGCAATGTTTTTAACATCTTTTTCTAAAATTTCCTTTGCGGATTTGCAATAAATCCTCAAGAGGAATTTTTGATTTAATAAATCAGATTGAAATTTAGATATGCACAAAACAACAAATAGTATTTCTTTTTTAATAGTACTATAGTTATGTTGTGCAGGATTCCAAGTTCCGGAATGGAAATGAACGATTTGTTAGGAGAAACCTGGTGAAACAATTTGTTTCAAGATGCCGCCGTAGCCTATGTCATTGGCGTCAGTCTGGACAATTTTGAAGCTATTGAAAACAGGAATACCAAGACACGGAAGAGTTTTGACATGTGCCTTGATTTTCTGGATAAGTTTGGTGTGAACATCAGTCCACGGAGCAGGATTAGATTTTAGCCTCACGAACAAGGGGCGACACTGTTTTCTCATGTCCTGGTAGAAGTCAGAGATGTAATTCAAAGAACCAAGAAATATTTGAAGTTGGTTCTTATCAAGAATAACATCAGGGAATTTATCAGCAAACTCAATAGCTCGCTGAATGGGTTTGATTTTACCTTCGAAGATGTCATAACCAAGGCATCTGATTTTGGTTTGGAACAATTTCATTTTCGAAGCAGATAAGACAAGTCCATTTCTTTTAATGACTGCAAGAAACGTTTCAAGATGTTTCCAGTATTCATCAATAGATTTGGAGAATACAAGCACATCATCTATGTAGACGATGGTGAAAAGGGTGAATGATGAAAAGATATCATTCATAATGTTTTGGAATTCACTAGGAGCATTCTTTAGCCCAAATGGCATGAAATTCCACTCGTAGTGTCACAGAGGGGTGGTGAAACCAGTCTTGTAGAGGTTTGACTTCCTAATTTGGATCTGCCAAAATCCAGACTTAAGGTCAAACTTAGAAAACACGACTGCACCTTCTAACCTTTGTATTAAGTCTTGTTTATTGGGAATAGGGTACCTAATCTACTCTAAGACTTCATTTAAAGGTTTGTAGTTTATGACCAGACGGGGAGTTTCTCGCTCAATCTTAGCCTTTTTATGGACATAGAAAGTTGCACACGACCAAGGTGACTTGCTATGCCTGATGATTTTCTTAGCAAGAAGATCTTCAATCTCAGTTTTGCAGAACTCCAAGGTTTCTCTAATCATTTGAATAGGTCTTGCCTTGGTGGGTATTTTGGATTTAGAAAATCCTTTTATGTAAGGTAAAGAAACCTCATGTTTCTTCCTATGCCAGAATGCATTAGGAAGGTTTGAACAAACAGAAGAAATCAAAACCTTTTGAAAATCTACAATCCTTGCCTTAAGCAAATGATCATTCAAATTTTTGGATACTCGTTTGAACTTAATTTCTTGTTTTAGAAAATCAAGATGTTTTCTTTTTGCAGAAAGCAAAGACAAAGATTTTCTATGACAATCACGTCCATATTTAGAGGCAAATCTAAATTTGACTTTCTGTCCAAATGGGTCACGTTCATAGTTTATAATACAATTATAATATATATTATAATATACTACAATATATTATCACTATAGTATTATGTACTATAATATACTATATTATATAATATATAATATAGTACATTAAAATAAAAAAAACTGGACCAAACCGAACCAGAAACTGGTAAAACGGATTACTGGTTAACTAGTGCGTAATTGGTTTTAAAAAATACAAAACTGGTGCATACCGGTTCGATCCTAAATTTTGTCAAAAACTGGACCGGTTACACCCCTAGTATCGGAGTCGGATTCAAAGTCGGAGTAGGATTCGGAAGGCAAAGTTAGTGTTGGATCAGATCGAAGACGAAGTAGGTCAGCGACACCTCTAACTCGGACTCCAACTAAAAAATTAAAAAACAACTTTGACTCGGACTCCGTAAAGTTGGATTCAAAGTCGAAATTTTTTCCCCCTGGGAAGTCGGAGTCGAAGGCGGAGGTGCAAGTGAATCGACTCTTGAAGGTGAATTGACTCCAACTCCACTCTGATATTTTATATATTTTATAAAAATATATGTGTTTTTCTATATATTAATCATATAAATATAAATATAATAACATTTAATACTAATGTATGAACACTAAAATGTATAATAACACAGAAGATTGTAATACTAATGTATAATAACATGTAACACTAAGGGATAAATACTAATATATAAATTTATAATAACATGTAATACTAATATATAATAACTAAAGTATTGATGATATAAATTTTATATAACTCTATCTTAGAAAGTTATATAGTTAGTTAAACTCAAGTATAATAATAGATGGGATGTTTGGGTGGACAATAGATGGGATGAGGGACGCCTTGTGGAGCTGGTTGGTGAGGCTAAGTCACGAGAAATTGTACAGAGCATAACAATTGTGAAGGAGGGTCGGGACTCCATCATTTGGCAACCTACTAGTGATGGATGTTTTTCCTCTTCAACGGTGTGGGAAATCATTCGATTAAGAGGGGTAAACCAGCCAGGGATGGAGTGGATATGGCACTCTGTTGTGCCCAAGAAGATTGCTATATGCATGTGGAAAAGCCAAGGTCAATGGTTTAGTTACAGATGATCGAATTAGGACCCTGGGTATTTCGATTGTCTCACATTGTGATTGCTACTCGATGGTCAGTTGTGAATCTATCGATCATGTGTTGGCTATAGAGGAATTTCCTTCCAAGATTTGGGATTTGGCTGAGACGGCGTTGGGTCTCTTGCGTCTGGTGAATCGTTCGTGGTGAGCTATGTTGATGCATTGGTTTTCATTCACAAAGAAGTCGTCTCAACTTGGTGTCATTATCGGTATCCTACCTTGCATTATCACGTGGAGGCTTTGGGTGCGATGTTGTAAGGCAAGGATGGAGGAAAGCTTTGAAACAACAGAGAATGTTTGGCTGGTAGTCAAAGTATGGTTGCGAAAGTTGTCTGGTTTGCTAACACATTCCAGGTCCATAACAGTAGAGGACATCTCCATTTTGAAAGCACTTGATATTCTGTTATGTAGTGTTAGGAGGAGAAGGGTGCAGCTGATTTATTGGCGCAAACCAGTGGAGGGTAGGTCAAGATCAATGTCGACGGGAGCTGTAGAGGTAATCCTGGGAATTGCGGAGGTGGCGGTGTGATACTGGATCATGGGGGCAACTTTATTGGTGCATTCTCGGCACACTTCGAACATGGTACAAATAACATGGCATAATTGAGAACCCTTTTACTTGGCGTGCGCATGTGTAAGGATATGGGGTTTATGCAGCTGGAGATAGAGTGCGATTCAATGCTGGTAGTCAACTGGCTGTCGGCTAGGAAGTGCTTGAACTGGTACTTATGGGATTACTGGGAAGAGCTTCTTAGTTTGTTAATGGGACTTCGATTCACTGTTGCTCATCAATTTAGAGAAGGTAATGGGCCGGCTGATTTCCTTGTGCGACAAGGGGAGGAGGGTATTGTGAGGCGTTATACGGATTGACGTTCACTTCCGAGGTCGTTAAGGGGTTTGCTTAGGATGGATAAATTGGGATTGCTAAATATTAGAGCTTGGGGCTGTTTATTCTTGGTTGTTATTGTTTTGCTGTTCTCTATTCTTTCTTGAGCTAGTTGTTTTTTTCGGGAGGGCGTTGATGTTTTTGATTGGATCCACGGTATTCCTCCGCCATAAGTGAAAGTTATTTTTAATAAAATTATGAAGGGGTCACTCATGGACAGGTGATCTTTGTCTCTTTTAAAAAAAGTATAATAATATATAATAGTACTGTATAATAACATCTAATACTAATATATAATAACTTTTCATATTTATATGACTTATAATTTAAATAATATAGTACAAGTTTATAATACTAATAGCCTATTAAATACTATAGGAATAACTTATAAGTTAGAAATGAGTATAAAATATTATATTGAGTTAATAACATGTAATCCTATAGTATAATAATACTGTAATTTGACACTAATTAAATAATAATTATTAATGTAATACTATAGTATAATAACGTTGTAATTTGACACTAGTTAAATAATAATTGTTAATAATAAATACTAAGGCCCCGATTGGTTACCAAAACTCAAAATATCTCATCTCAACTCATCATTACAATTTTTTCAAATCTCCATACAAAATATAATAAACAATTTAAAATTTTCAAATCCCAATACAAAATTAATATTAAAAAATTATATTATAACAATATTTTATTCATTACTATTTAAAACATCTCATCTCATCTCATCTGTGTAACCAAATGGAGCCTAACAATTAAAATTAAGTGATAATCGAATTATAAAATCTATAAATAAAAAAACTTAGGGTTAAAATTGATTTAGAATTGGGGTTTAGAGAAGGAAGAAAAAAAAAAAAAAAAAAAACCCAACAGCCAATCCAAAAGGGTAAAAATGACAACTTAATGTAAAACGGCGTCGTTTTTATATTACAAAACGGCGCCGTGTTACGTGTAACAAAAGCACCAAGCTTTCGGTTTCCCTCCCTCTTCCCCGAAACCATTCATCACTTCTCATATCTTCTTCACTCTTCAATTCTAACGCTAGGATCGCCGCTCGGCTTCCCCTTCCCCCGCACGGCCTCTCTCTCAGAGTCCCACCACACGGCCTCTCTCTCTTCTGGTAAAGCCTATCTCTCTCTTCTCCCTTCGTTGTATTTGCCTCTCTTGTTTCTTTCCACCAGAGATAATAAGATGTGCGCTTCCGTTCTTTCTCTACAGCTGATTGAAATGTAAGGTTTAGGTTTCCAATGGGGTTTAAGGATCTCTCAAACTTGTCTGATAATCGCTCATATTTGGATTTTCTTTCGTTTTTCTTTTCAAATCAAAGCATCTGTTCGGTGGAAAAGGGGAGACGGCTCTGTCTCCTGCGGCCTCCTTGAATTTGAAACATGACCAAAAAATATAATTTCCATTTGATCAGCTAAGAATTATTTCAACTGCTCAAACATCTCTCATGTAAATGATATCTCGGTGGGGGTATCAGTGCATGTTTGCGAGGCTGGCTTTCTGGTTTTTTGCGTCAACTAATAAGCCTAAAAATGGAACGGAACGTTAATGGAAGAAAGAGACTTTTCTAGATTCATGTCGGTTGCTTCCATGCCACTAACAGCTGCCTGATTGAAGATTATATTTTCTTACTTTCTTTTATTTATTTTTTATGACTTTTCAGTGTTAAGAATTCATGGAATTCAAAACCTTTTTTGAGTTTGATATCGATCTTACCTGACCACTTTTATTGTGCCTACTGCCTGTATATCTAGGTTGAGTTTGACATAGTCTGCCTGTATATCTACCGATTTCTTTTTCGTTTTCCAGCAGATATATTTTGAATTATAAAGTCTATGATAAACGGGATAACGAAATAGCTTGTCTATGAAACATCTGTTTTGAGTCCTAGGAAACTTGTTTGCTTTTGTTTCTGTTTCTGGGCTCCATGTGCAGATTCTGGCTGCACTATAAAGGCAAGGTGGTGCCAATTTGTGTTAGCTTGATATGTATTGTTGGAGTTGTGCTTTAAAGTTTTAAATTTTCAGAATTATTGATGTGAGCTACGCCACCGAATAGATTTTAAGGTACATCAACACTTGTATTTGGACTGGTGATTTACTTATATGTTTACCCCCATATCCCAATGCACCGTTGGCTATTTCTGGGAGGATTCTTTGTGTTTTGGGTTTCTTTGCCTCTAGTAACACAATGGGAAGAAACCTCTACTGATCCATTTCTCATATCTTTTAACAACCCATGCAATTGTATTACTAGCATTAACAGGAATTATGGTTTGGATTTTTATTGTAGTGATTAGCTGGATGTGGATAATGGATGATGGGAGTACATGTAACAATAGGACTTTCTTTTTATTTTTTATTTTGAATTTTTGAAAGCATGTTAGTATGTTACTTGTTTTTATTTAGTTGTATTTTTTGTTATAATCAAAAGTGAATTATTTAGTTTAGATTGTAATTTTTGAAAAAATTGAAATTTGAAAGCCCACACATTTTTTTATAAAAAAAGTGGGCCAAATATGAAGTTAAAAAAAAGACAAAAAAAGCCAAAATCCGACTCTGCTCCGACAAGTCCAAGTTGGAGTCACAGTTTGGGCCCTCCGACTCCGACTTGGTCAGTGCTCAGCCCAATCCACGATTAGTTGTCAGGTCTGGGCCTTCTTCACTACCAACAAATGCCAATGTATGAAGATATAGATTGAAGCTTTTTTCTTTGTTTTTCTTTATCATTTTCTGAATTTTCTCTGAATCACTTGGGAAAACTTTAAAAACATTATGGTGGTAATATGCATTCTGTCTTCATGTTGAGGACTCATGCGATTTTCATTATTTTTGGGAACCATTGAAAACAAGTTGAAGGTTTGTATGGAGATCTTTACGGGGTAGATCAAAATTCACTATTAGACACATGAGAATTCCATGCACAAGGGCTCTTGAAACCCTAGGAATATGAGAGATTAGCCATTCCCTTTGACGGTTTCAAAGTCCTTCCAAAAGTCCCAAATTAGTCAGTCTTCGAGTTCTTCCAAAAACTTTTCTGTTTTACAGTTTTTTGTATCTTCCAATGTCAGTTTCTTGAACTTACTTAACTTAGAGAATCTGTAACGCTCACCACCAACCTGTTCTGCATGCATTAAATTCGTTGTAGCACGGCTCAACTCCAAACCATCAATTCCACATACTTTGGATTGAGGCGCAATGATGGGGGTGAAAGAAGAGCAGAGAGAAATGACTACCAACAAAGTGATGTGCCTTTTGAAGGATCCAGATGGAACGCCTCTGGGAGTTGCCATGTACCTTCCCCAAAATGCTGGGCACCAACAGCTCCAGCAAATGGTCAACAAACTTCTCAACAATGTAAGCTTTTGGATTTTGGCTTTTTTCTTTTATTGTTGATCCTAGAGTGTTTTTTTTTTTTTTTTTTTTTTCTTTTGGCTGTGGAGAAAGTGCTGGTAAATAAATCAGTACATTGGACGAGCTCAAACTTTTTTTTATCAAATTATCAAGCTCGAATCTGTAGAGAGAAAAAATAACAAATCTGAAGTTCACTTGCTTTTGAAATTTATTTGTGAAGAGTTTTGTGCTGAATTAGTTAAACTTCAGGAGGAGAATCACAGAGAAAAGAATATCCTGCTACATGCTTTTCCTTGAATATTTTCTCGGTTTGTTTATTTCTAAGTTATTTTTATCTCGAAACTTCAAGTTGATTGGAAAATGTTGTGCTTGTTGAATTATATGGCACGTATTTGTTACAAGAATGAATTCCCAGTTTCATTCTTGTTCCAAATTTTTGCCAACCAACCAATCTCTTAGTGTCTAGTAGCAGATGAGCAGTTTACCATTCTTGCACTATGGGTCCAGATTGGACTCCTATGTAACCGATGTGGGCTTGTGCAAAATGGAAGCTCTGATTATTTTCATTTTAGGCGGTACTGGGTTTAGGGACTTGCACTCAGGGGATACTGTCTAGGATTTCTATTATAAAGTGGAAAGACATTTTATAAGTGTGTCAGGAATAATTGCCTGAGTTTGTATATGATATCTGACATGGTTGTGTTTCTGCTTCTATGAATATAACAGACATGAAAGTCAATATTTTTTTTTCTCAGGAGGAGAAGTTGCCTTATGCTTTTTATATATCAGACCAGGAGCTTCTTGTGCCACTTGGCACTTATTTGGAGAAGAATAAAGGTTAGTCAGATGAAACAGATAGTTGCAGTTTATATTTTAGAGTTTTTAATTGTATTTTTTTTACATTCCATTGTACTAGGAACTTATAGGCTTTTGGTGGATTTACTAGGTTTTTTTATTTGAGAATTATTTTGGGTGGCAATTGGCAGTTTCTGTGGAGAAAGTGCTCTCAATAGTTTATCAACCACAAGCTATATTCAGAATTCGCCCAGTTAATCGTTGCTCGTCCACAATTTCTGGTATGAGCTACTAATGACGTTCCTTTATTATATTGGTTGCTTTTAACGGTCTAGAGACTCGTTGTGGTCATTATGTTAAATTAATGAAACATGTATGGGGGTTTTGTAATATTGCTGGTGCAGGTCACACAGAAGCCGTACTTTCAGTTGCCTTTAGTCCTGATGGGAAACATTTGGCAAGTGGTTCAGGCGATACCACTGTCAGACTTTGGGACCTCAACACCCAGACACCGCTGTTTACATGTACAGGTTTGAAGTCAAGGCTCTAATCAGTCTCTGGGACTGTTAAATATAAAATCAATGTCCAAACAACTAAAAGGATAATAATTAGAAAATGAAAAGGGAATATGGATAACTTAACCTATATGACTTGCATAAGCTTTAAATGTGATTGTTTATTTTATAGTGAGAGTATTTTGAAGGGTTAATATACTGTATGGAAGTATATACAATTGATATTTTAAAAGTATCACTGTATATCCTCCAAACTAAAACATTTATTTTTTATCAGTTTTTGTTCTCATTGTTGAATGCTGTCTATTATTTAAGAATAAGACTTCTCTTAGATCTCTTTCTTGTCCATATATCATAGAGTTGGGATATCAGTTTATGCATAATGGATGGCCAATCATTCTTCTTATTGCGTTAATAGTAAGCCTTCCTCTCATATCCAGGGCACAAGAATTGGGTTCTATGTATTGCATGGTCACCAGACGGTAAGCATCTTGTAAGTGGGAGCAAAGCTGGAGAACTTCAATGCTGGGACCCTCAAACAGGGAATCCATCAGGCAATCCACTTACTGTTAAGTCTTTTATTTGATCTATTGATCATTGGATGTATTTGCTTCATTGTTTAATAAATTTTCTTTGACTCATGTTGGTTCACTATTTAAATTTTTGTTTGTATCTTTAGACACTCATATATAGGTGTTACTCTTGTATATGTCCCTTGTACTCAGCTTCACCTATTTTAATAAAATTCTTATTTACTGATTAAAAAAAAAATATTTTTCTTTTGCTTGGTTTGGTAAATAAGTGGACTTACCAATACGTTCTCTATTGACTCTAATGTTTGGTATCTGCAATGCCACAGGGCCATAAAAAATGGATTACTGGTATCTCTTGGGAACCGGCACATCTGAATGCTCCATGTCGACGGTTTGTAAGCGCCAGTAAAGATGGTGATGCACGCATTTGGGACGTTTCATTAAAGAAATGCATTATTTGTCTTAGTGGTCACACACTAGCAGTAACTTGTGTGAAATGGGGTGGAGATGGAGTAATTTATACAGGGTATACTTTTTTTACAAGTTAAAACTTTTTCTTAAGTTCCTACAGTTTGATGCAATGCTTATTAGTGTAGCTCTATATCTTAAGAATTGCAATAATTGAAGACATCCTTTTTAGATGACCCTTAAGGACAAGAAAATCATTATTTATTTTAAAATATAGCTAGACAACTTATTTCCCCTTTTTTGACAGGCTGACCTGATTGATCATGGACCTTAGTCTTACAAGGACACATAAGTGCTTCATTGACTTTTCAATGTTGAAACAATGTGGCTGCTCTGCCATTTTTTTATTTGTGCTTTTGTTTTTTGGTTGCTGGGGAACAATTCTGCTTTGAATGTTGAGTGAACGAATAAATATTTTACTTTGGTTGGCCTCTTGTCACTTCTTTATTTGTTAATCCTTAGTTGGTTTGTCAGTACATAATCAAGATTACAATATATATGAATAGCTATATGATGGTTCTTTTTTGTTTTTCTATCTTTCTTTTTCTTCTTCTTCTTATTTTTTTCTTTTATTTATTTTTTATTTTTTAATGGTAAGGAAACTTACAACTGTGGCCTTCCATGTTGCAGCATGTGTTATTTGCTGAATTGTGAATCACGAATCTGATAGTTATGCGATCTCCATGTTTACCATTTTTTTGGAAATATACATTCTGAATAAATGCTTAAATATGTGAATGTATACACATGCATTTGTTTGTGCTTATATATTTTGCTTTTCTTTTTATGAAAGAAGAATTAAGTTAGAGATTAGATTTCTCAGGATAGCCTTTATTTGTTTTACCTACAAATTACAATTATACCTTCATTATAACCATTGCAGCTCCCAGGATTGTACTATCAAAGTTTGGGAAACTACCCAAGGGAAGCTAATTAAAGAATTGAAGGTAACTAGATAAATCTGTGCTTGGCTATATAAGATTTGTAATTGCTTATGTGTATGCTCATTATTATATATCATTGAGCACCTTCCAATCTTCTATAGGCCAGTTTACTGTGTTGTAAACTTATCTATTTTTTATTATCATCTTGTAGTGATCATAGTTTAACTTATCAAAAGTTTTACCATAGTTAATGAAAGATTTCTACTCATAAAAAAAAAAGTTAATGAAAGATTTCTGTTTCTCTATCTAGATCCTTTTCAAGTCTTTTTTTTTTTTTGTTGGAGTGGTGATTTGAATAGGCATAATCTAAAACCTTTGTTCGTTTATGATTTTATTAATCTCCTCAATCTGAGATTGTAATACTTGGAAACACCTATTTGTTTTTTGTTTCTTAATACTGCTACTCAAGAACATGCACTTCTCATTTTAGTATGTGTTATAGTTATTTATCGTATACCTGAGAAATAACATGGTTCAAGGATGTTCACCCTTTTGGTTGAGTCAAATGATGTACTTATTCTTCTATCGGAAGAAGAGAGAAATAAATTGGTGAAATTTGACCAAATGCATGATGTTGGCTTTTTGGGTTTCTGAATGTAAATAGGCCACTGCAATGTCACCTTATATCTTTAGTTATTGGCCCCCACTGTTATGGTTTCTTATCTACTATTGTTGTCCTTTGTGTTGCTAATAATTATTTTCCTTTTATTTTATTTTATTTTTTTACCAACTTCCTCTTTTATATTTGTTGTAGGGTCATGGGCATTGGGTCAATTCTCTTGCATTGAGCACTGAATACGTTCTTCGCACTGGGGCTTTTGACCATACGGGCAAACACTATACATCACCAGAGGAAATGAAAAAGGTAACTGTCATTTAGTATGTATGATAGTTTTTTGCTTCTTTTTCTTTGAGTTAGAGGTGGAGTTCAGTTGCTGGATGTATCAAATGAGATAATGGTTATGAAGCCAAATTTTAAACAGTTATAGGGTCTTTTTGTTCCATTTATAGAGAGAATAGTAAAGTTGAAAAAAGAAATTTTGTTTGTTTTGAAGTAATTTACTGGATTGGGGTGATTACAAGCACCTCTTACCCTTAATAATTAGTGACGTAACTTTTCTTTTTAATCATTTTTTAATTATTTATATAAATGAATTTGGAGAGGACAGGACGCACAAGTTTAAGGCTTCAGTTTTAGCTCATTTTTATGGGTAGACTTTTAGTTTTTTGGCCTTTTAGTATTCAAATCGTTAGGTGAAAACTTTTACCCACTATTCTTCTCCTGTCCTAGCTGCCTCAATTATTGCCATGTGTTGTTGTAGCCGTAATGCTTGTCATGTTAGACTTTCGCTTCATACACGAATGTTTTTCTACTTTTCTCCATCTTTCCTTCAGGTGGAACTAATTATTTCCCATTGTGCTACTAATTACAGGTTGCTTTGGAAAGGTATAACAAAATGAAAGGCAATGGCCCTGAAAGATTGGTTTCTGGATCGGATGATTTTACCATGTTTCTTTGGGAACCTTCTGTCAGCAAGCACCCCAAAACTCGCATGACAGGTCATCAACAGGTACAAATATTTTGTAATTTGATTATCTGTCCTCAACTGCATCCCAAATTATTCATTATTTTGTGTTTCCCCTTCTGCCTCCAGAATGTTTCAATTTATTTTTATATCCACGACTATTCCTCCCTAACTTTTTTGCATAGGGCAAATGATATATGCTACTCTATTTGTTGCTGGAATTGCTAATACAGATACCTTTGTATTTAAATGTTCTGATGTATATATATTTTAACATATAAATTGCACGAATCTTGTCCTTTTAGTGAAAAACTAAAGTTTGTCTTGTTGCTTTCAAACAGCTTGTCAATCATGTATATTTTTCGCCTGATGGACAATGGATTGCAAGTGCCTCATTTGACAAGTCTGTCAAGTTATGGAATGGTACTACAGGGAAATTTGTCGCTGCTTTTCGAGGCCATGTTGGGCCTGTCTATCAGATTAGGTTTGAACAATTTCCATCATTTATGCATCTACGTTCACTGACCTCACAGCTAATCTAGATGTTGCATTTTGTCCTACAGCTGGTCTGCAGACAGTAGGCTTCTTTTGAGTGGCAGCAAAGATTCCACACTCAAGGTAACTTCTAAAACTATTACTCTTTCTTCTGGTAGTTGCAAGTCTTGAATTGACTAAGAGCTTTTGGCTCCTCAAGGTGTTGGAAAAATAGTTCTAAAGTTGGGCATTACAGAAACAAGAATAGATGTATAGGGATTATGCATTTTCAAAAAATGGTGTTGTATAAATGTATATAATGCCATCTCTTTAAAATTTGAAGATATCGCAGACTGCTATGCACTGCTATAAGGTTCATTATATAGCCTCTGACTGAGTTTGTACTCTTGAGATTGTGATTGAGTTTGTAATCACGAATAACTTCTTCTATACCAATAAATGAAGTACCCCAGCACCCACGACTTAAACAATGTAGTCGACTATGTATGAATAAATTTTTGAATTTGACTAGGTTTGGATTTGTGTAAACACTACTAAAAAGCATGTATATGTAGATGTGGACCTCAGTTGATGTGGTGCTAATTTTTTTGCCAAGGATGAGCATATACATGACCTTTGATTGAAATTTATTAAAATTGTCTAGGTATGGGATATCCGGGCACAGAAGTTGAAACAAGACCTTCCAGGTCATGCAGATGAGGTATCTTCTATGTCTAAAAGAAGGGTCTTTCATATATTATTTTGAATTTTAAATTGACATGTTGGTTACTGCTTTTGGAAAGGTTTATGCTGTTGATTGGAGTCCAGATGGTGAAAAGGTAGCTTCAGGTGGTAAAGATAGAGTGTTGAAGTTATGGATGGGTTAAATTGACCGAGCCCCAATACGTAATTGAAATTTTGAATATGGTTATTCTAGTGCTTTGATCGCTGTGCAACTATGGCGTTAGCTATCAGATACCATATAGTGTATTTTGCACTACTTGAAGTGATGATGAGTAAGATGAGATTTTATTTTATTAATAACTTCAGAGGGTGTAACCCCTCACTCTCTCACTATCTAAATGCACAATAAACAAGTTGATGTCATCTTCCGCAATGATGCACATTAATGATGGCTCTTTAAACTATGTTTTTCCAAAAATGGTGTTTCATGCACAAACCATCTCGCAAGGAAAGAGAAGTGGGACAATTAAAATCTTTATGATTGGTCCTCTATTGAAAAACGACACATTTAGACTTGAGTTTTAACATGGATAGATAATCCCAAAATAAATTGTGAAATGGAATTAAGAAGTAAAGATAAAGAGTCAGGAATGAAGACAAGGTGATGATAAAGGTACTTTTACGTTGTTATGTATTTATTTGTTTCTTGCGAGGGGACCAAAGAAATTCATGCGAGAATAAATTTGGTGTAAAATGCATACAAGTAATTTGAAGTAATTATGCTTCCAGAAAATATAACTTTAAAAAATTGTCCTTGTTGCTGTGCACTTGTTTTGATCGTCTGCCTTGTTTCGTTGTTTCCGACTCGAGGATCGTCTCACCCTCGTGTCAAAACCTTCCCAACTACTTTAAGAACAATGAAGCTTCCTTGTAATTCAAAATGGGCAACATGGTGTAGTTTCATAGCCATAAAAACTTACAGTAGTTCATAGTCCGAGACTCTCCTGCCCTCGAGTTTGTGAAGTACCATTTGTGAAATCAATACTGGCTTATTGGCATTAATATTATTTAATAATAAAAAACAGAGATTTTAGTATATAGTAACTAAAACAATTTCAATACCATTGTAGAAAATATACTCGAAAATGCATAAATATTATGTTTGAAAAGCATAAGTGTAGAAGTCACACTTGCTTTATGAAATCATTATTATGAAATGCATTCTGCAATATTGCAAAAATAGGCAGTCCAGCTGATGCCAGTGATGTTTGAAACGTAAGAATTGAAGGGTAGGCAAAGTTTATTTATAACAACTTAGCATGAGTTGCCTATGTGCTATGAATCAAATATTGAAGAAGTTTCTCGCCCTCAAGCTTTCAAAAGTGTCCTTTAAAGTCACCTCCACAGGAGTGAAGTTAAGGCCTAAACTTTCTGCTCTCTCCCTGGATACCATGTAGGATGATGCAAAAGGATGGTCATCTCCGCATCTGCAACATAAAAAAGTGTAGGTCAATTTGTGTCCGAATTCTATTACAGTGGTGGTAGCTGTTATATGTTACAGAACACACTATCTAATTAACAGGTTGCATAAACCAAGTACAAAAACTTCAAACAGTCAGTTTGAGGTAAACGGCAGTTCAGAAAAGAGTCATATTTATCTTTTTGTACTGTAAGCATGTGTGACACAGTAAATCTTCAATGTGTAACCAGTGTGAATCGAAAATTGACAAGTTGATGCTAGTATTGGGTATATGGACACATCGCTTACTTTTCAGGAATGTTTATATCAGGGATGAGTTCACGCATAAGCTTCACAAACTCAGAAAATTGGAGAACTCTTCCAACTAAACAATATCTTCCACTGGCTGATGGATTCTCGAAGGCTAGTATATGTGCATTAGCAACATCTCTAACATCAACCAATCTGGGAGACATAAATGGAATACTTTCAGCACCTGCATAAGAGAATGTCAACTGCTTGCATCACAAAAGATTGGTCTTTTAGAAGAGGGAATCAGGCAGAAACCACTTTCTGGGAGAACCTAAGACGTTTTTAAAGATTATGAGCTGTATAGCTTCCAAAATTACCTTCAAAGGAAATGCATTTAGATCTTGATAACTTTCAATGTTTTGAAACATCCCTAAAGAATGAAATTACCATTGAACTATAATTCCTTCTTTATAAAAGGACAAAAAAAAAATCTTTAAACCAACCCTTTATAACTTTTACAAACAGTCCGAAGCAAAGTTGCATGCCACATAGTCGTTGCAAGAGTTTCATCGTAATGAAGAAGACAAGTAATTCCAATAGATGTGTATAAGTACTAAAAATCGTTCAAGATGAAATTTGTAATATTTATTTAGCATAAAGTTGATATAACTGGGATGTTATGCAGTGAGATAAACCATCTGGTGATCGACTTTTCAATTTTATTTATTTTTTATTTTTTTTCTGCATGTAATACCTGTAGTAGAAGCTACTCCCATATTTTCTGCCTTTCTGGCAAGGCTGTGGGTGAGCATAAGTTAGATCTTGCCATCTTTACCTTGACCTTTCATATGAAGCACCGTAAGAATGAGCAGTGATCTTATTCCCATGTAATTGTTATAGTTTCAAATAACTCAGGGATTTGTACATAATAAGATTCAATATATTACTTCTAATGACAAATTTAAATCATCTGGGAAAAAGAAAGATGGATGAAGGGATGATAGCATGATGAAGATGCTACACTGGAGCTCAGGATTCAGGAAAACAACATGATGAGTTCACGAAACGAGATTAAGCAACATGGAAGGAAACAGCAGGCCACTCCTTTCATTAAAAGTACTGAAATAATAGCTGATTAAAGCTGATTTATTTGGCAAATAGTTACTAAGAGCTTGAGTAAGAGCTGCGATTGGATACAGACAACTACTGTAGGAATAAACGTATCATGCATGCTATTGCTATTAATCCTCCTATTTAACATATTCATTTTATTGCTCCCACTCAACTATATAGAACTTTTCACATGGTTCTTTCCAGCAAAAGAAAGTGAGCCAGCACAAAACAAAATGCAATTTTTCTTTTCGAGGTTTCTGCAGCGAGATGTGCTATCCTATGAACTATGAGAAGAAGAATATAAAGTAAATAAAAAATTAAATATTTACCCACACAATTCCAATTGAGAAATGTTTTAGTCACAAATAAATCCCACAAAGTAAATCCAAAAACTTATGTGAGTTGATGTGATCCGTTAGATTGTAAATCTACTTTTGTTTTTAAAGTATATCTAACGTATCATATGAAGCCATTACAAATAATTGCATATATCTCAAAACAGGTTGCCATTGAGTCATACTTAATTGGTTAGACGCATGGCAAACACTTTCCACCAATTAATAAGCACAAGTATTTGTTAATATTCAAATAGAAAGGTAACCGATCAAAAACAATATTCAAATAGAAAGGTAAACAATAATTTCACTGGCCGAATAATACCTTTCGCAAGTTTGAGAAATGGCTCCAAACTTGTGTTGATAGTTGGCTGTAAAAGGGGACCACTCACCCACCCAGGATGCATTGCTACCATGTCAATTCCATTTTCTTTGGAAAATTCCCAAGCAGCCTTCTCTGCCAAGGTCTTTGAAAGCATATACCAAAGCTGAAGAAAGCAATTATTTTTAGGAGACAGAAAATTTTTGTGGCTGCAATATACTAATTAGCCACTATCTAAGACTGCTGCTGATAAATAATATATGTTACACAACTAAACCGAATACAAAACATTTGAACACCATATTTACTAATGCAAATACGAGGCATGGAAGGCATGCTTCCGATAACATTCTTCCATGCCCCCCAGCCCAAGGGCAGCAGGGGCAGAATATTTAGGGCATATACCACTGCTTTACTTTTATCCTTTTTCCCTCAATACATGCTTCTAGAAGCTAAAAGAGAATTGGATGTTCGAATTAAGATTCTGCCATAGCCAACACTTGGCTCCAGTTCAGGGGCAAAGGTTCACTTAATCATTCAAATATAGTGACAGAGACAGAAAGCATAAATAAGTTTTAATGGAAAACAATGTGTTCTTCAAAGCTAACAATAACAGTTTGATGCAATATAATTAATACTAAAATTATTATTATTATTATTAAGAACTTGATTGTGACATTTTCTAAAAGCGGCATGTAAAAAACTAAATATAAAGGAAAAAAGATGAAGCGTAGAAAAGAATGCAAAGTGTTTCAGACTCTAAAAATCCCAAATAATCTAATATTTACTGATGTGACCTTTCAAATGGTTTTATACTTAAATGACCTAATTCATAGTGAGAAGCAGTCACAAAATCATTTTAAGTCCTCATATGTAGCTTCAGCAAAGAACTTGCGAAAAAGATATAATATGTAATAAGAAATTAGCATATATATGTGAACCTTCGATTCCTCACAAAAAGCTGGATCTGAAAACCAAGTCTCATCAACTAACACATCAGGAGTAAGGGGTTTTCCATTGTATACAACCGCTGCCATTGAGGATGTTATAACCACCCTTTTAACAGATGAAACTTTAGCACATGATCTAAGAACGTTAAGTGTTCCCTTCACAGCTGGCTCAATTAATTCAGCCTGAAAGGAATTATAAACAAAGGCATTTGAATTGGGTAAGTTGATAATGCACCAGTGGATTTAAATGTAAACTCTTGCAAAGTATCTGGACAGACTATGGCATTTTTCCATCTTAAATTTGAATGAGTTCAAAGAGATGCTAACAAAGACTTGCATGTGAACATTGGAGAGGATCTATTGGTAGTATTAATTGTAGATAAAAGATGTATCCAATGAATATCAACAAGCATATGTGAAAGCCCAAGAGGGTAATTTCATCTGAATAAACCCATGAAAGAATAAAGTCACATCATGGACAACTTCAAATTATAAGGGGACTTGAAATTCGTCCACTTTTGGTAAACAGCTAAGCATTATACGACCCATTGGGATAATACATGACATTTGCATTGGTTCAATTATCATGAAACAGAACGTACCTGAGGATCGTTGGCACTGAGATAAACAGGAGTGGCTGTATGAAAAACGCCCTCACATCCATCAACCAGGGAATCAAACGATCCTTCTTCCAGTAAGTCTGCTTTGAACAAATGAAGTCTTTCCTTAGCTCCATCCAGCATAAGCAAGTGTTCTGTCTTCTTTGGGTCATCTGTGGCACACATTTAAAGTTGAACCCATAAAATGTCTACATATGGTGCATCCTTTTAGGGGGGAAAATCATCCATTTAGCATTACCAATATTCACATCTTTCCCTTCTTAAACATCAAGTTTATGAGATCCTAAAGAAGTTTTAAAGCATCTAATTTCGAAAGCAAAAAATAATCTTTTCTTAGTGATCATAAGGAAGTTTGGAGCAAAGTGAACCGACAGTTGATCGAAGCTGTTCAACTACTTTAGACTACAAGAGTTGGTTCCAAGAAACTCAAGGAGCTTTAAAAAAAAAAAAAAACAGAAAATATATGTAGTATTAGCCGTATCCCTCTCTTATGGCAAAGGAAAATCCTATACAATCCCAACTCAAGGAGCTCAAAATTAAAGAAAACATCGATTATAGAAGAAACCCTTATGTACTCTGACGAGAGAATCAGATAATATGTGATAATACTTTTGAGTACTTACTTGGGTCACGAACAGAGGCATTGACAGTGTATCCGCGTTGGAGCAAGAGTTTCACCAGCCACGACGCAATGTATCCTGACGCTCCGGTTACGCACACTACCTTCTCTGCTCCCCCACTCATTCTTTGTCCTTGGTACCTTCTCTGATCCACCACTCATTCTGTCCCTCTGCACACTGACTTCTTATAAAACACCATTTCTCTGTGGTTGTATCCGGACGCAAGCCATGACGCCATACAAACCTGCTCCAATTGCATTTTGATTGACCACTTGGCGTAAAACACAAATTTCTTCGAGTCTATCTATAAAAATATAAATATTCATGTTGCCGTCAATGACGCGGTGTATCCGGACGCAAGCCATGATGCAACGTTGCAACCAGTTGCACTTACATCGACCACCTTCCATAGATCACAGAATTTTCCCCAAATTACGTTCAATTCAATATCTTCCAACGATTAAAATTTCTGCATACGTGATAAACACTTTTTTTTTAATTTAATTTAAAAATCACAATTTGTCCGTTGAACTCATGAAAAAAAATACAATTTTAAAAAACATGTGCTGACCTGCTCAGCGGAAGAAACTTGTCCGACCACAGATGGGGAAGAGAATTAGGATTAATCATGTCATCGGCATCACTTGGTAGCATGAATGCACCCCAACGGTGCCATTGTGGTCAATCCATGGGCACCATTCAAGAAATTTTCCACCGATGTCAATCCTGGAATACGAAATCCGGTATTTACAGCCTTAAAACGTGTGCGCGTCACGTAATCCATTTATAAAAAGAATAAGATTTATTTTTATATAAATTCAAGAACTTTAACTACATATAAACATACATTTTTATTTTTTATTTTTTTTTATTTAATGGGAGATGGTTATCTATGTTTTTACATAGTTATATTTTTTTTTATTTAATAGGAAATGGTTATCTATGTTTTTACATAGTTATATTTTTAGATAAATCGAGATTAAAATATTTATTTTTACAGAATTTTATATATCAAAAATTTTTATAATTAGAGAATTTATAAAAGTTACTTGTCACAAAAAAATTTATGTGTAAAAACGCTTAAATAGATGAATAATTTAACTTGTAATCTAAATTTTTTAAATATTTATTAGTCACAATTAATTATAATTTTGATTTTATTAAATCAAATCAACTCTATTTTTTATTAAAAAAAAAGTACTGAACAAGACTGTGCTACTGCTGACAAGACTATTTTAGAAAATACATATGAAATTCAAATAGCAATTTATATATATATATATATATATATATATATCTATATATATATNATATCTATCTCTTATATCTTATATTTATATTAATAAGTACCAATTAGCAAACAGCTGTCGTATAATTTTTTATCAGTTTTGCCCCTGCTTTTTTAACTATTTACTGTCACTCAGTCTTATTTTTTGACAATTTTAACTCTGTTTTGTATTTATTTTACATTGGTCCCCTCTGTGCCATTCTATTATTGTGTTTTACGCTTTTATCCTTACTTTTGTTACCGTAGTTCTAGATTTTTCTTGGTTTCCTTCTTATCGGATTTCAGTTTGTTTAATTTTTCTTTGTTTTGTATTTCCACCGCTTCCACCGCCTGCCGCTTGGTATAAGGTTCTTTTAAACCGCTTGGTGGATTTCCAGAACTGCTTGGTGAGCTCCATCTGTTAAATCAGTAATTCCAAAATCACCGCTTGCTCTCACCGACTGAATCTGGAAATTAAGGTGGTTTGATTTCACGATAAAATAAGAAGAGTAGAAATGAGATGTTTTAAATAATAATAAATAAAATATTACTATAATATAATTTTTTAATATTAATTTTATATTAAAATTAAAAAAATTAAATCATTTATTATATTTTGTATAAAATTTTAAAAACATTATAAAGATAAATTAAGATAATATTGTGTAACTAATTTCCTAAATATTTTCTTCGCTCCTCTCCATTCTCACTTTTCTCACAGAAAAATCTCTGTATGTTTCGAATTGCTCCTCCGCATAGCTTTATCTCTCATAGCTTGTCTCTCTGTTTTGTCTTTTGGTTTTGGCAAGCTTGTGAATGTATTCCTAGGTTCGACAGACACCACTTCTTCATGATCGACGGCAGCCAGCTCAACGGAAACTTGTCTCTGTTTTCTTTTTCGTTGTTTTTTGTCTAATCTGCTTGTGATCTGATGCTCAGAGACACATGAAAATGCAAGACAATATGAAAAATCCTTATACACGAGGAGATCAATAATTACAATGCAAGCATTCTTTGTTTTCAAGTAAACTACGAGCTTTTCATTGTTTATGCACATATGTATATGCAGAGTTATTATTGTTTGGGTGGTTGTTAGTGAGCATTTTAAATTATTGAAAGGGAATTAGTATAACCTTTTTTTTTCCTTGTTCACTAAAGCCTTTCGTTGTTTTAGCTTTCAAAGCAAAGGTATAGTGAACTATTATAACATTTATGCATAGGCTTTCCTAGAATTTATAGGTAATTCACTAAAATTCCTTTAAGAGTGGTGGATGATATTAATCTGATACAGCTGCAAGAGTTGGATTCTAATTTTTTTACAGACATTGATATGCTCGAGAATATTGAAATTGGAGAGCAGAAGTGACGAGATGAGGCATGCAAGGCTGCAAAGAAGAAAACAGGGATCTATGATGATAAGTAGGATGAATGTTGGGATCAATACTTTATTCCAATGGCCAGTTGTAATAGAACTCAATGGATTTAGTATCCATGACTTTCTTCTATCAATTGTTAATTATGCTTAGGTGTTTCTCTTGTGACCCGTGTACATGGGCTATACTTATTGCAATCATTAAAGTTTCTTACTTACCTATAAAAAAATATTTTTGTGATGTCTTATCATTCATAATCATACCAAAAATAGCTAATGACACATTTCTTGTGAGACTTTAGATTTAATGATGAAGCCTGATCAGAGAAGAAAATCCTGCCACAGTATGTTGATCCCACTGCAGATGAGGCTTATTTTCGCTTTTACCTTTTGAGTTTTTCCCTGAGCTTAATTTGCCTTTTGTTTTTAATTAAAAGTACTTGAAGAAAATGTTGATCATGGACATTGGTCTTGAAATATGTGCTTAATCGACTCTTATTCTCAAGGACTAGCTCTGGATGAAAGTGGACATTTCTCTGGTGAAGTAGAGAAGAAACTCCAAGGGGTAAACTTTTATTCCATATACAATATGTTAGAAAATAAAGGAGAGTGGCTCTGTTTGAGCATGAGGAACTTCCTATGCAGTAATCCCATTCTTCCTATACGCTGTCTTTCTTTTTCCTCTACACTTAATTTGCACAGTTTGAATATTTGTGATGAAAGATGATTTTAAGCTTCTTTTCATGCCTGAATGATTTATTTCTTAATCAAGATTTTCCTTGCTTATGAAGAATATATCTCCCTATTGCCAGGTCCGTAAGAAGATAGAGGGTTCTTCCACAAATAATCACTTTGAAGGTCTCAACTCATTTGAGAAGATCTCATCAGATTACTCTACTCCACAAAAAATGCTTCAATTTAAAAAGCCTAAGAAAAAGAAATCCTTGTAGAAGAAAGAGGAGCTGGATTTAGATGTCCTTGAAGCAGAGGCTCTTATCTGCTGGTCTGGGTGATGGGGATCTTGGTTCCCAGAAGGATGAAAGGAGGCAAGCCACAAGAGAGGAGCAAGAAAGAGCTGAGGCTGAATTGAGAAACCATGCATACCAGTCAGTCTGTGCAAAAAGCTAATGAGGCATCGCAATGATAATGTATTCTTCCATTTCGAAAATTTTACTTAATTTTGACACTTTTTGGGATGAACTGTTACTGCTATTGACTATGTATGTGAAGAGATTTTATTTTTCTGTTGGGGTTTCTTCCATCTTCTGTTGCATTACGTACACGGTGAATAACTTATTTAGAAAATTTTTATTCCATTTCTTATTTATATGCACTATAAATTTTATGTTGTTTTTTTCACTATAAATCTTTGTTTGTTTTGATGTTTAACTTTAATTACTAATTCAAATTCTCAGGGTGGCACAAAACGATGCATTACTGGAAGAGATAATTGGAAGCAGTTTTGGATCAGCTTCAAGCAGTTCTACCGATCCGATCATAAAAATATGTGAAATCGCAGAAGGACTGATAATTGCTCCAACGATGATGGTATAATTTCCTTTTTTTAAGGCAAATATCTTATTTTAAAGAATAAAATTCGTTTTTTTTACTCTTTCAAATGATTTTATTTTATATTTTTGAGATATGGAGATTGGAGATTGGTTGGGATGAAATGGAGATGGAAGATGAGAATTTGTGAATTGTGCTGTGGATTTGGAACTGTGCATATGCTTAAATTTAAAATGTTGATTGTTTGTTGAGTTTAATTCATGTGGTAATGATGAATTTCGAATCCTTCTATACGGTATTATTTGGATGTTGGTTAATGCACGTAATTATTCTATCTTAACGTAGAAATCCACATTTTTGGTTAAAGGCAAATTTAGAATGGTTGATTTTCATCAATCATTCTATTACATGTCATGCGAGAATTGCAATAAAGTAATTGGCTACGAGCGTGGCGAAAACTTTCTATGTTATAGTTACAAGAATATGACGATTGCACAGCCAATGTAAACATTTTCATCATATTTTGAAATTAATTTTTTTTTGATAGGTAAGAGAATATTTTGAAATTAAAAATTTTAACATGATAATTAGAACATTTTAATTGCTGACATCAAAAAATAATAATTTATTCATTATTGTCAGGTGTCGAGTACTTAGATGTGTATGATGACAGTACATTGACACTAGTTGTTATTTTTGGGTCTTTGGCAGAGCAAATTTTGGGATGCACAACGATTGATCTTATAGAACATACAGGCGAGGTAAAATCTATACATTCAAATACGTTTAAAAAATTTGATACATTATCTTTTTATACGTTTTTCATCATTACAAGAATATCTACCTTATCTTGAAGATATTGCAAATAACATTGAAAATAATGAATGGATCGTAGTGTTGGGCATGTAGATGAATGA
This sequence comes from Carya cathayensis, assembly GCA_011037825.1. Taxonomy (NCBI): domain Eukaryota; kingdom Viridiplantae; phylum Streptophyta; class Magnoliopsida; order Fagales; family Juglandaceae; genus Carya; species Carya cathayensis. The sequence continues at coordinate 477,821 of QGSO01000750.1, read as the reverse complement.
ATCTGGGAGGCTACGTCAAAATAAGCTTACTGTATTATCTGTTAATAACGTCTCAAGAACAGAAGAAAGAGTTTCCAGACCTTTCTTTTTAAACTTTCAACTATTATAATATATCAGTACAAAGTACTCATATATAATTGTAATTATGTTTATGGGAGTTCTGTGTTGTAGCTATGAATATTTTGCAAACAGTATGTATAATATTTATTATGAGCAGGAAAAAATTTGTTAGAATATAGATGAAACTCTATCTGTTTATAGCTAAATTAGAAAATTTTAAAGTTGTGAAACCTAGGAAAAATATCAACTGGGGCGCACATGCTGCTTTACTAGTATATATATATATTTATTTATGTGTTTGCGTAAAATTCTCATGTCGTATAGCATAACTCAAATAGAAATATGTAAAGAAACTACTAAGCCTGATTTGAATAGAAATATGTTTTTATCTCATCTCATCCAATCATATCTCTTCTTATCTCAACTCAATATCCAAATACTACAAACACAAATACTTTTTGATTTCAAATATTCAACTTTTTTTATCTAATCATTACTTAATTATTACAACTTAACTTTCTTAAACTTCCAAACAAAACATGAAAAAAACAATTCAACTTTTTTAAATTTTAAAATAAAAATTCAACTTGTTCTTTTTTTGTTTTTTCCCAAAATCTATAAGGTATTTTAACTCAAACTATTTCTAACTCATCTCATCTCAACTCAAATATATCACTATCATTTAAAAATTATCTTAACTCATACCATCTCAACTTACTATCCAAATTACCAGAGCTTAAATAGCTATCAATCCAAGAAGTTGTTTGAAAACAAATCCACGCATTTAATTTGTGGATGAAAAAGTATTATAATATTTAAATATTTCTTTATGTTTATATAGCATTCATGTGTACAGCTAGTTGCATATAATGAGCTGACCTCGAGCTGAGTAGTAAGTGATCTAGTCTCATTCGTTTAATGTTTTTTCTTTTTTTGTAAGCCTCATTCGTTTAATGTTTAATCTGTTTTTAATGTGGTTGCTGGGTTACCCATTTTGAAGATTTCTTGTTTCGATTCTTTAACTCTATCGTGGGTCGCTAGGTCAACGCAACAGTGGGTCACCCGTTATGGAGATTTTTGGTTTCTACTTCTGGATATTTCTGGTACGATTCTAGAGATTTTTAGTCTAGCTTTGAGAATTTTTGGTTGTCTGTAGAGATTTCGATTTGATTTGCATGAAGACTGCTTGTGTTTAATTTGATTTGTTGTAACTTGTAAGGGTAATTTAATCAGTTTGGATATATGGCTATGACATTTTAGCCTAACACGTGATGTCTCTTGCAGAAGCACTTCGGTCGGATTAACATATGTAATAAGGACATTTCAATCCAACATGACATACGTAGACAAAAATAACTTCATCCAATTCATTACATGAATTTTTATTGGGTAGAAGGTAAAAGTTCTTTTATTACGGATAGAAATAAATCATAGATATTACTTAAAAAAATAAAAGAAATTATAGATAAAGAAGTATAGATTCCGCTCCAAAAAGAAAAAAAAATCCAACTCATAAATTGGTATATCAGACGTAAGTACTGTTGTACATGAAAGAAGAGTGTAGTCCAAAACAAATGAAGAGCTGTTTTTTGTCTGATAAAGCTAATCTCAGGAACACACTCTGGCCGTTGTAAGCATAGTGGCATGTTCGTCGAGAATGTCCCACAAACTATCCTCGTAGTTTTTATGGTATTTTGTACACGTGTTTGATGGATTCGACTAGGGATATCAGTTCCTCTCTCTTCTCTTCTTTTCTTTCAACATTCATGCGCGACCCATTCATGAAATAAAGAAAATAAGCAAATGGCATGTGTCGAAGTCAGCATAGCTGCATGGGCACACGTTTCAGCACATGGAATTTCAGCAGCATGGGCACAACACGGAGACAGCCAGCACATGGAAGCACAGCCTTTTGGACTGCAGAGCTCATTCACGATGGAAACGCAAGCTGGGCAGCATGGGCGAGATGCAACAGCTTGTGGAGTCCTGCGGCTGAGCGACACGCAGCAGCAATATTTGGTGCTCACACTACAAGGAATATGGTCATTTACATCGCTTGTTTTAGTTGCAAAAACAAAGAAAAATTGATGTATATATATTTTTTGCATCGATTTTTTATCATTGACAGTTGGATGCAATTATTTGGTTCTTTCTGAGTTTTAGCATCCATTTGATGACATGGTTGCTAACTCCTTATCTTTTGCATCGATTTTTATCTGCTGCAAATAACCTAAAATTGGTTGGGATTAGTCATCCCAATATCTAATGTGCTTGGATGCGAATGGAAATTTGCATCTACAATAACTCGATGCAAAACTCACTTTATTTGGATGCAATTGGTGCTGTAGTGTATTCCCATTGTCATTAACATTAAACACCCTTTTTGCAACAAATACGTGGAATAGCAAATGCTTAAAATTTCCATTGCAAATTTGTGAATTTTACATCAAATTTAGGTTGATTCAAATACATAAAAAGCATCGCAATTTTGATTTGTGTGGCATGCACATAATATCTTTATCATCCGAAAGGTATTTCTCTGCAAATAATTTTACAACAAACCATACTGTATATGCTGGAATGTTTATTTTCAAGGATATTGATTTGTTTGTTATCAACCCCGGCCTTTTTTGGTGTCAAAGTTGATTCCAAATATATATATATATATATATATATATATATAACCTGTTATAATTAATGCATTAATTAGTTTATACATATCTCTATAATGTATAAACTAGTATATATACATATAGCGCAATTAGCATGGCAAATATAGTTCGGCTGCATGGTAAAGGCTTACAATATTTGCCATGCTAATTGCTCTATATGTATATACCAATTTTACATGTGATGCTACCACCCAGATACTTAGCTAGTTGCCCATTTGCCATTACAAGTACCATTTTAGATAATAACTGCATGTACATAAATAACATAATTTCTATATATTAAACTGCTGTAATCATCTAGTCATGCAAATTACATAAATAATATCATATTACATCCCATCAAATGTTAACCAAAACATCTAAACACTTGCCATGTATTGAATTAGTGGAGACTCCTCTTTAACTTCAAAGGGAATGTTGGGGAAGTAGGTGTGAATCACATTTTTTCAAGCAAACTGAAACCACTTTCNATTGCTCTATATGTATATACCAATTTATACATTATAGGGATATGTATAAACTAATTAATGCATTAATTATAACAGGTTATATATATATATATAAATGAACCTGGAGATCAACCAAATCAACCCACTACATTCCCTGTATTTTTCTAAGTAAAGTCATGACAAAAATAGACACTGCAAGAATTCTGCAGTAAAATATACCAGCATAAAAATCATCAAGACAAATCCAAAAATGATTAACAAGTATCTACTAATTGCTGACAAATGTATGCATGTTCTGCTCTTTTATTCAGCCAAGCCACACTACACATGTATATTCAAGCATCTCTCTATCATCCTTAGTTCCACAAAACTAAAGTGCAGCATTTCAGGCCATCTTTACCATCAACTTACTGCCATGCTTCTTTTAGGGCAGCAACTAATATGCACATATAAGCAGTCACATATTCACAACTATGCTCTGTCTTACTTCAACAAATTGGTCAACCATTTTAGCATCAACAGACATTGTTTACATGCATTTCCCTAACAGTTTAAGCAACCATGCACACAATTTGTATCGGTTTTGTGGTGCTAAAATTAATCAACCATGTATAGAATATAACCATTAAAGGTATAAAGCCACATGCTATATGACTAGTATTGACTGGTTTTAATTGCAACTACTCAGAAGGGGATTCAATATGTGTGTTAGCATACCCAACCCATGTTTAATTGACCTAACAGTAGCCACACAATAAAGCAACTAATTTCACTAGCAATGACTGGACCATACAAATGTTTCTAACTCAATAAAAGTGAATGCACCACTCCTTGTAATCAGAAATGACAACAACACATTTACCAACATTGTTCAATATTGGTAAATTGTAATTACCATGCAAGATTATATAACCTACCATTTAGTTATAGGGTTAATTCATGATTAGTCTATAAACAGCCACCAATAACTGCATAGTTATGCCAAGAAGCAAAAATGGTTTGAAATGACATTACCTATTTATGAACTTAACATCCAATCTTGAGTCGAACCATATATATTCAGATCACCGTGTACTTGTAGAAGTCGATCAACTTTTATATGTTCACACAGCCACCAAGGTAGCAACCAACCCTAACTGAACCCCTCGACACCTGTGATAAGAATAGAATTTGTTAATCTTTTACATCTGATTTTGCATTACTACTTAAATGAAAACAATTTAAAGTTAGATACTTACATGCATGAGCCGCCCCAACAAACCACCAAAATAATATTATCATGTGTCCCCCTATCAGTTTATAGGGACATGGATTTTACAGTGCTCCATTTCACATATATACAAAAGACTCTATGGGTACTAAGATATATCACAAGCCCAACAGCTCCCACACCTGCTACACAGCTAGCTCCCACACCCTTGTTGGAAAATCACATATGTTAACCAAGCATTAGCAACAAGTTCAGCTCCAGCTTACATTTCTAATTGGACTGAAAAAGTAGAATGACTCACATGAATATTTTCTGTTTCAGGAGTCTCGAATTGATTCCTCTTCTTCGACCAGCAAATATCTTTGTAGAACTCCACCAAGTTGACCCCTTTAGAACGCTATATGTCGAAAAAAGTGTGGTCACCACAAAACAATTCATGTTGGTCAAAAACATTACCTAAACAAATTTTGGATGCCTTAATCAACCCCAGCTGAAATAGCCTCATCTAAATTTTTGTAGCTCTATAAAAATTGTCAACTTAATGCCCATATAACAATAGTGTATTGAATTGGTTTAGTTTGTCACCAAGTCCAATGTATTAATTAACAAACCACAATGCACCTTCGGTAATTTCCAACGTTGACATGCATGACTGGCTAGTGAAAATGGACTCGTGTCCCATTAAAATGCTTATGCAATGCTTTTGTAACTACCATCCGATGATTATAAAGATCCCAATCCAATTCGAAGTCACCCTACACATATGGTAATTGTTAATGTCATTTTCATATTGCCATACTATAGTGAAATTTTAAATGACATGAGTAAATGGCTTACTCGGACTTGCTCAATCAACTCATGCTTCTCGGCCTTGGGTACATCAGTCCATCATCCATAACTCATGTTCACATTATGTTTCAATATCCAAGTGATTCGTGTCTTAAACATCCCGACATTTTCACTTAACTCATGTTCACATTATGTTTCAATATCCAAGTGATTCGTGTCGTAAACATCCTAGCATTTTCACAACATGGGGCCATCTCTCGATCGTTTATTTTCAGAGGTATTTTACCGTGCTTTCGAAGTTTGTTGAACTTAATGCACTTCACAGGACCCCGTCTAGGTTTCTTCTATTTGACCGGCTCTATTACAAGCATTGTGGTGGGCTCCACTAAAAAATAAACAATTAGATAAACACATTATCTTGTTAAGGAGTATGTAATCTTGGCCTACTCCACATATCCTTGTTCACAATTAGCAACTTTCAAAAGATTGGCAAATCATTTAGCCTACCAATATCGTCTCTATGACTCTCAGGTCCTGGCCTTGGATTTGGACGTGGAGAACCCGCATCACTTGGAGGTTCGGTAGAGTCATCGTCACTTGGCTCATTAGGGTCTCTAGGGGTTTGTGAATTTATAAGGGGTCGACATGGTCGGCCTACAAATGCATAAGGTTTAGGCCGTCGTCGTACAGAAAGATCCCATCCTCTCCCCCTTCCTTGGCTACTTTGTGCCATCAGCTCTCCTGAAATTCCATCTCACTTGATAGTGTATTAGCAATTACAGGTGTTGGACAGGGTTGAAAAGCACATTTGAACATAATATGACAATATCATGAGGCATATTTAGGCAAGGATGACTACTGGAACTGTGAAGCCCCCAACTCTCACGTACGTACATGTGGAAATCGAGACGTCGGGATGATGACAACACGAGTCACGCATCCCATCGTCAAGTGCCAAGTGTGTGTACATGCAACACGTGTACATAAAACGAACGCAACAGTACTAATAAAAAGTCTTTCAATTAAGTACAAGAATTTTGTTTAAATACAAACTAGATTAAAAACAAGTGTACTAAAAATATTACAAATAACCAGTAAAAAAAATAATACCAATCAAAAATAGGAAAATAAACCACAATCCACGAGTGATCCCCGATCACTCCTCCGGTGAAGCCGCCTCCTCGGGCTCAGCCTCCTCATCCTTTGCATCAAAATCTATGGAACCAAAGACGGTACTGCAAGTAAGTAACAATTCAAACAAACCTCAAGAAAAAAATACATTCATGCAATAACGAAATGCATGAACATGATGCCATATGCATATGTCCCAAAAATCATCATTTCCTGAAAATAATCATTTTTCCAACGCACTCCAAATTCCCATTTTGGCCCAAAACATTACATTCAAAACATTTCCTCGCCATTATCCCAGATAATGGTTCAAAAATCCAATCTCGCCATTTTTCCAGAAAATGGTCCATTACACAAACCATCATAGCACTGTAGCCGAGAATCACAGGCGGGACTCTACCACCGTCCTTGCTTACCACCATCCCTACAAGTCTGTCTGTAGGTGGGAATAGCAGGCGAGACTCTACCACCATCCCTGCTTACAACCATCCCTATGCCGAGTGCACCGTAGGCGAGAATCACAAGCAAAACTCTACCACCGTCCCTACTTACCACCATCCCTACAGTACCTCTGACTCAAACCAGTCAATCCAATCATTCAAATATACCCAAAAATCATTTCTCACTTGAAAACCCAGTTTTCAAGTTCCAACACATGAATATGCATGCAATTACACAAAAACCCAATTTTCCTTTTCCAACACATGTACATGCATGCACTATGCAATGCAAATGACAAGACATAAATATATCCAACAATTCTCAACATCAACCAACATACAAATAACTCCGTCCTCCAATCCATTCGACCCCTGACTCCTCGGACTCAGTCCGGCATAACCAACCAATCACAATTTATTGTTAAAGCAAAAATATATTTAAATCAAAAAGGAAGTTTGAAAAATACTTACAACGCTATAAAATAATTTTTAGAGGATCAATGGGCTGCAAAAGGCAGAGGAAAAGCAAAGTAACAGTGTAAAAACATTGTGACCGTGGGTTGTAAAAATACCCACTTTTGAATGGGGATGAACCAAGGCTTGAGATTGATAGGGAATGGCTTAGAGGTGTTTATGAAACTAGTGGAAGTGATGGTTGGTCGTGGGTGGTGGCGAAAGCGGCGGTGGAAGCGAAAAAAGGCCAAAACAAAGTTGAGCTTGTGGGGGTTGCTCTGGTGACGGATCGAAGTTGGAAATGAGTGTGTTAGGTAGGCAAGAGGTCAGTGATGAAGTGGTAGCCGAAGGTGGAACGACGGCGGAGTTAGAGCACTTGAATGCCGCGGCTTGGAGGGGCACGTGCGGCTTAACGGAGGCGCCTGAGGGGCTGGAAATTAGAGGGTAAGTGCACCAGCTGGTGGGGAGTCAGGTGGGAGGGGCAGTGCACGCCACGGCGGCACGGCTGCGGTGCAGTGGCTAAATGAAAAAAAAGGAACGGGAGGGAAGAGAGAGAAGGTCGCACGGGCTGGGGGGAAGGAAGGGGAAAGAAGAAAAAAGAAAAAGGAGAAAAGAAAAAGAGAAGAAAAGAAAAAGGGAAAAAGAAAAAGGAAAGAAAAGAAAGTGAGATCCAGCCTCACATTTTGGTGTCAAGAAACTGATCCAATAAAAACTATTTTAAAAAATAACAAGTTAAATAAAATAATTCAAACGTAATGACTTTATAAAATCAAATAAAATAATAAAATTTAGCAATAAACTACTTTAAAATAAAAAGCACAATAAAATAAATAGAAGCCAAATAAAAACAATACAACTCAATATTAATAAAATGAAATAATTAAAGCCCAACAATAATAAAATAATTTAAGCTAAAGAGTAATTTAAATGCAAAACAATAATTAATAACAAGAAAGCATATTAAAATAAATTGCACAACTTAAAAACATAAAATAACCCAACAAATAACACATTAAATTTAAAATAAGAGAACTACTATTTATAATAATTTAAATAATCCTTCAATAAAAATAAACGTAAAAATGGGGTATCACAGGAACCTCACTAAATAACAACCCACATAACTTCAAGTACTACTTTTCCAGCATATTGCTTAGTAGTAAAATATTACCACAACACATACATGAAATAATAACACAATCCATTGCAGTCATCCTCCTATATTATGCTAACTATTAAGCTTACTAGAACTTGTAATAAAGATACATGTGTTGCAGCAAACAATTAGTGACTATTTGAGTGTGCAATGCGCTTTAAATGACCAAATTTTACCTCTTGTGTTGCTGCTCCTCATGAAGACTCTACTCCAGATTGAGACTGCCAGGCTATAATATGCATAAATAGTATCCTCTCCACCAACACTTTTGGCAAGTTAATGTGTCAGTTATCCATTCAAATGACTATGGTAGTATAAAGAAGAAAAATAAGCATGCACGTATTTTGCCTGACATGGTCTATTGCCCATTAGTTGTTGCAAATTTTAACTAATTAGCAGGATACCAAAGGTACACTAAAGCAAAATCACCATGTCCAGCTTACTTCATGCCCACTTGAAACATTAACTGTCACCCATACCCTACATAAACAGTCCAGCTAAGTCAACTATGTGCTTTTCTTGCCCCCCCCCCCCAGGCTACTAATGTTAAGTATTACTCTCTCATAATTACTCTAAAGTGAGGTTCCACCATAGTCTCTCAACGATAAACTATAATGCCTCGAAACAATTAATGAGGTAATTTCATCCAAGTTTTCTGGGCATGCATGCAATTGTTCAGTTTATTTTTTCCTTGCCACTATGTTCCAACTAGCTAATTAGTGATGTAAATTTGTCCCCCTTTCCCCATCCTCCTCCTGTGGCTATATTGATAGGTTGGTGGTGCACTTAAGCTAACACAAAACCAAAAGGAGGATGTGGTACAAACTGGACTATGATGCAGGAAGTTGCACCCTTTAAATCCAAAGTTGGATTCCTTTAAACTGCTTGCTTCACTCCAACACAAATGTCTCTCTACATCTACTTGAGCCCTATAAATTTTCTTGTAGTATCCCTCACACCCCTGCCCCCCTAAATTAAAAATAAAAAATAAAAGTATGGCCTAGTTCAACACTAACCTTTAGCTGTGTGGACTTAGAAAATAAAATAAAAAGAAAATAGCAATCTCTCGGGTAGATGATCTGCATACCTTTGAGAGAGAGGTTGAGATACACCCAGTAAACCTTCTCCTGCTAAGTGCACTCCTACAACAACAATATATATATATATTTATATATATTTATATAAGGTGCAGTTGTGAAATCTAGGTATGGATAGTGTGCCCCTGAAAATCACGGTTCCCTGAATTTTGACATATTTTTACAACTGCTGGATGCTATATGTCAGTGCATGCATGTCGAGTTATCTGTGAAAAATGATCAAGATCTTCATCAGGAGGAACATCTCGAGAGGGAAGAGGAAGTGGGTGAGAACATTGACTTACCCACTGGAACCCGAGAATACACTTTTGAGACCCAAAATCCACTCTTGTTAGATTTTGTCTTGAGGAGTGATCAAACTTTACAATTTTGCCCCTAAAAAAATATCAGCTGGTACATCTCCCGCTCCTCAATGCAGCGACAATTTGGTTTTTCCTCCATTAGGTACTTTCCCCCCTACTTGAGAGCTACACCACACAGCCAATTAAAGCCCAAATTTTGTCAAACCTACGGACACTTAGTCAATATTAGTGGAATAACAATGTTACTTCTTTTAACAGCCAGCCACTGCTAGTCAATTGTTTTTATAAAATTGAGAGATAAACCACACAGCCAATTAAACACACCGGCCCAAATTTTGTCAAATCTACGGACACTTAGTCAATATTAGTGGCTTAACAATATTACTTCTTTCAACAGTCAGCCACTGCCAGTCAAATGTTTTGATAAAATTGAGAGATACACCACACAGCCAATTAAACACATTAGCCTAAATTTTGTCAAACCTACGGACACTTAGTCAATTAAGGAGATAGGGCTCTTTCTTTCTGATAGTTACATTATGATTCTGGGAACAAACCTTCAGGATACAAATTGGTAGAAGGCGTCTTCGATTTGGGAAGGGAACATTGAAAGGAAAATAACAGAGGGAGGAAGATGATGGTGGAAAGTAATGGGAGAATGAGCAGCATGGGAAACCGTGAGGGGAACAAAAAGATATGTAAGTTTTATTGCGGCGTTTCTTAAAAAATGGCCTCAATAAATTCTCTATCATGAAGAAATTTGCTGGCACAAAAGAAGTAAGTCTATTGCTATGAAATAATTGATGTAATAAGTAAATATGTTGTCGCAATAAACATTTTCATTGTTCACTCGTGCTATGTTCATGTCTAAGCGGTATTATTCGACGGAGACTTCAAAGTTGGATGCAAAAAAGGACTATTTGCATCGTTTTCTTTTGCGAGAAATGCCAAAATGCTGCTTAAAGCCTTATTCCTTGTAGTGTCACACATGCACGGGAACACTGCATGGGCACATTACTGGAATGCAGCATGGACGCAAGGAGACAGCAGTACATGGGGTCACCACTACAGCATGGGCACGCACTAATGGAAAACAGCAGCTGGAACATTTCAGCTTTAGCATGGGTTGCAGATGGAAGCATGGATACAACAGCACACGAAGACTTCTTTGGTTTTTGTTGATATGAATGGCGAAGCAACTGCACAATCTCTACACTTCAGTAAACAGATTACCAAGCATGGAATTCAACATATTATTTTGTTGCAAAGCTTGGACTAATAGCAAACAATTGCTCTTAATCTCAATATGCGAAATTCCCATAGTGGAGCACAGTTGCATTCCTCTGAAAACAACAATCAACTCAACTGCTTCTAGTTCATCCACCTCTAATTCAAGTTTAGAAGCAACCATTAAAATTTTTCCAGCTAAGTCACGTAGAATAACACCTACCCCTGCCTTATGAAGATCTAAAAACATAGCTATATCAGTGTTGAGCTTAAGTACCCCAAGAGGAGGAGGCTTCCAATTGAAGTGATGTCGAGTCCGAACCTGGGATTTAGCAAAAACAAATTTATAACTATGCAAAAGTCCCAAAGAATGAGTGATTACATGTCGAGGACTTAAACTAGTGTTACCAAATTCCAACTTATTTCACCTATACCAAAAACCCCATGCAAGACAGAAAAATAGAGCCAAGTTATTAAGGTCTTTGCCATCAAGAACAGTCATTGCCAACTCAGAAAAACTAAGAGGTGTAAGGTTAGCCAAAGAAGGAAAATACTAACCCATGAATCTCGAAGCTGGTCACAGCTAAATAATGCATGCAATAGAAATAATAAAAACATAACTATATATAAAACTATCTCAGTATTTGCTACATATACATAGAAATAAAATAATAAAAACACAACTTAATATATATTTCGATTTTTGACGATAATGTTTTATGAAATAATATTCATCTATTATTATTTTTGTAATGAAATATTTAGCATTTATTTTCGTAAACACTATCAAGTGATCTTTTAAAATGTTATCTTTTATTCTAGCATATAAGCTAGTTTAAGTGTCATATAAAATTTAGATATTTTCATACCATATTAAGCATATAATGTTATAATTGAAACCTTAAATAAATTTTTCCTTACTCAATGAAGTCTAGAGGATAAAACTTCTCAATTATTTTCATATAGATCATCAATTTTAAATAATTTTTCTTGTATTTTCATATTAAGAAATCATTAATTGCTTAACAAGAAATTTTGGAATCCATATTAATAAGTTTATTATTTCTCCTAAACATAGGTTAAATTTAATTTTGGTGAGGATACATACCTAAAACTAGATAGTATATAGAAATTATACAAAATTTTGAGACTATAGGAAAAAACATTAGAGAGAAGCATTTTTAAGTACATTGAAATTGTGAGGATTATAATTTTTTTTTTTTGGGGGGGGGGGGGCACTTTTATATTTATAAAAGTATAAATAAAAATTAGGGGATGTTTTAAATTTTAAATTAGGGTATATTTTTTCTAGGTCCACCACTGTGAACGACTATAAAAAGGAATTGATGGAGAGGAGAACGGGGGAGTAGCATAGAGAGAGTTTTTAGGTTTTTTTGAGTTCCTCTAAGGAATGAAGAGGGGAGTTAAGTTTTTGAGTTTTTCTTAGAGTTTATTTTTCTTTTGATGCATTACAATAAAAACATGTTTGAGACTTTGCAATGAACTAATTGTACTTTTCTAGAGCTTTGATGTAGTCTAGCTTTGACCACGCAATTTAAATTTTGAGTTATTTTATTTTTAATATTTCCATAATTGAGTGTTTATTCCTTGTTCTTAAGGTTTGCAATTTTTTGGCCAATTATTGTTCGATCTATTGAATCCCAATGAGACTGAGAAGTGATTTGTGATTTTAACTCTAGGATTAGACACCATTAGTTGAGCGAAAGTAGAGATACTTTACTATGACTAGTGTGATTTCTTTAAGAAAAATCCAAAAAACTTAATGAGTTTCCAATTAATTAAATTCACATAGAGATATGGAGTTATTAGTTGGAAATATTTTTAATATTGTTCGAGAGAAATTATTGAATAGTTAAGGGATTTTTATCATTAACTTGGGATAATTGGAATTCTATAACAAGGAAGAATGAATTGTGTGGGATTTGCTAGGTGAAACCAAATGTTCTAGATTTATTTTTATTATCTCTACAACCTTGAGTTTTATTCTCTTTTCTTTTAATTCATTTTCATCAAGGACTTTAGTTTAATGTAGTTGGTAAAAATCTTTAAAATCTCGGTTTTATTTCCAAATAGGAAATAATTTGGTAAATTTCAATACTCGATAGCATAATAAGTCCCTATGGGTTCGACACTCTTATCTTTAAAACTTTACTACTTGTTGCAATTTTGTTCACTTGTAAATATCTTCATACCACCTGCAACCAAGAAGAAAATGTCGGCTCTGGGGTGGTATTGGGCACCTCCGATGCTAAAGTTTGTGGGCATTTTTTGTGTAGATTTATGGAGAATGAAGTGTAAAGCGTGTGGAAGAAGAAGAAGAAGTCCCCCACCTTAGTGAGGGCGGGGGTATTTATACCTAGCTTGGGCTTAGCTACAGAGAAGGATCGTAAGGCGTCAATCGGTACTCAGGTCAGACTTACTGTAAGCCTCTCCACTAGGCAAAATTGTGTCAAGGCTGGGTCGAACCGAGCACTGGTGTAACAACCCGCTCCTTCTTTCTTCTATATTTATGAGCCTCGTTGTACGTGCCGAGCCTTGATGGTGTGTTTTTAAAGATACCAAGAAGATTTTTAAAGCAAGTTCAATATTTTAAAGCTTACGAATATTTTTAAATGTCTTGAAAATATTTATATGTGATATTTTCAGTGTTATTGGACTAAGCTTTGTTTTTAAATAACACAATTATAATATTTTTGAAGAGCTCCAAAAATATTATAATTGTGAAAAATTATTTAATTTAAATGATTTTAATCATTTAAAAATATTAAGAGATTTAAAATATGTTGAAAACTTTAAATTAATTTAAATAGTTTTATCATCTTCAAATAATTAACAAGACTTCATCATTTTAATTAATGATGGAGGGATATTATTTTATAAACTTTAGTTTATAAAATAATATTCTATCTTAATTCCTCTCAGTGTTTTAAATTAAATAAATACTTACGCATTTTCAAATCAGTATTTAAACTCATCGTTAAATTGTTTTGAGGATGCCGTGATGAAGGGCCTAGATTAAATACCCAAGCCACTGGCTTTTTCTCCTCACTTTTTCCCTTTCCCTTCTCTCTCCTCTCCCTCTCTCCAGCCCGACACACGGCTTCTCCCCCCACCCATGCTCTTCCTTCATTCAGCTCAACTCCATCGCTGGCCACCACTAGTCATGGCCACCACCGGCAGCTTCCCTCCCCGCCAGTGAGTCCCTCCTCCCACCGGTGAGCTCCAAGCATCTCTCCTTCTCCTCCCACGGCAGCTTAGCTAAAATGGGTTTCAAAGCTCATTCTTCCGCCTAGCACCGCCATACACAGCCAACGTGGCCTCCGAGCACTTCCACCGACACCACCACCTCATGGGCTTCCTCTCCATAGCCTTCTTCCCTGCAACTCTCTCTCTCTCTCTCTCTCTGTTGCACCACACACACACACACATACACACCACGTAGCTAACGCATGGGTTCTTCATCGTGCGCCACCGTGTATAGATACCCACGCCACTTTACTACCACCACCATGATCCTCAATCACCCACGACCTTCCCTAGCCATTTCCATGTCCAACCAAAGTCCCCACCTCTCTCACTCTCCCACACTCTCTCACGGCCTCTTATCCACCTCACAGCCAGATCTACTGCCGTGGACCACCGTCCAGCCACCACCTCGCCACCATAGCTCCACCACACCTCCCTCAAGTTCCTCCACGCCCAACCAAGCTCCCTTAGCTCTCCCTCTCAATTTCCTAGTTTAGCCATACATGGCCCGAATCTCCTCCATGAAACATTGTGCCTCCACTGTGTGCCACCTCGGCACCACCTCCAGGCCACCACTATAGGACCACGACCAAAATTTTCCCTGCTCAGATCCACACCCGCAGCCACCTCTAGTAGCCCAAACAGCTACTGTACGCGGTTTAATCGCCATGTACGACTCTTTCGACGTCTTTGATCGTGACGGGTAGCGAGCACGCATGGGTTATTCCATCGATGGTATAGCCCTCTATCCCTCGTTATTTATATTAAATGTTAGTTGATAGGTTGTGGACTGTGCTGTTAGTATTGTGGAGTTCATTGCATAGTTGTGAAGTGAAGTGTTGGGCTTGCCTGTGTAGTGTATTGTGAAGTATGGGTATGAAATAAGTGTTGTAGTTGTGGTGTGGCGTAGTGTGAAGGGAGTACACGTGGCATGTGCTCCATGTTGTGTAACGACGCACCGTGTGATGTGCGGCATGGTAATACGTGATGTATCAGAGGGAGTACACGTGGTGCGTACTCCATGTTGTGCAGTGATATACCATGTGGTGTGCATCGTAGTGATGTGTGGTGTAGTTTGGATGGAAGAAAGTTCACATGAAGTGTACTCTGTGCAGCGTCGTGATATACAGGACGGCGTGTCACGAAGATTTGGACGGCGTAGTTGAAGAGTGTAGAGTGTGTAGTGTAGCGTCGAAAACTGTGTAATGGTGTCCCGAAATAATTGTGTTGTGGCCTTTAGTCTGAGATGACAGGTGTTGCCTTGTAGTTGACTTATGGCTTAGAGTATGTGTGAAATGATGGGATAGTATAAGAGTAGCGCAGGGGAAGCATGATGGGTGTTGTGGCACAACTCGAGATTTTGTCTCGAGCTATGTGACATGACGGAGACGTAGTGGTGAAAAAGGGTCCCGTCGTGTCAAGTGTTAGAATGAACTTGTAAGGGGTCGGGAAGTAGGAAGGTCCTACTGATCGGGTTTGAATAGAAGTTGGTATTGGAGTATGGAGCTTGTTTATATAAGCGGGTGTTCATTGGACTATAAGTAGATCTTAGGTGAAAAAGGGTAAGGTACATGTGAATCTGGTGAGACACGTGTACCAGATGGATTTACCATATATAATGTGTGATCTGTCCTAAGCATGGTTGCACGATGTTAAGCCTCAAAGTTAGCTTAAAGTCATATGGCATGTATGGATGGGAATGAGGATTGAGTATGGGCTAGGAAGCATGAAGGTAGTATTGGGTATGTTGTCTGGAATCGGGTTATGTGACTTAGTTAATCCGAGTTATACATCAGAATGGGGTTAATAGGAGAGTAAGACGAAGGTTTTAATGTCTTAACCCCAAGGTGAAACACAGAGGTAGTGACGATAAGTGAACCCCTAAGGTTTTAGCATGGTAAATAGCACGTAAGAACCCAGGGATGGATGGAGAGTGTTCCAAGTGAAGCATGGTTCTATTTCTAGTATAGTTGCTTATGCAATAGATAGAGAATGACATTAGGTTATGTGTATGCATGTAAGTTGCCATCTAACACGCACATGAATGGATTGCATAGAATGAGTATGGCATGGAGTCCAATTAAGTATTACGTTCATACTCTTTTAAAGTTTTCTAAATAAATGAAAATGAAATACTTTTCTTTACAAAAAATGATTTACGAAAGAATGCTAAGTATAAGTTTTCAAGTATAAGTATGTAACGACTCTCCTTGGCAGCCCCTTTTTATGCACCCAAAGTATGTAATTGTATGCATGTGAATGGATGGTATATGTAGTATGTGCTAGATGTATTTTCACGAAAAGAAATGCAAAGCTTAGGCCTCATGCTTTAAGCGATGCTTTAAACAACGTGAAGAAAATGTTTTAAAATGTCCCTATGAACTAAGGTTTTAAAATGCCCCTATGAAAGATGATGCTTTTAAATGACTTTTAAGAATGAATGAACTGAAGGACTAAAAAGAACTGAAAATGATTGAAATGAATGAAAGGACTGAATGTTTAATGTATGAAAATACATAACGGCCATATGAATGGAAAAGGGTACCAAAAGGCTGGGTAGATTGTAATGCCGGGTAAGTAGTACTGGTAGTGCACCTAGTGTTGCACCCTAACGGAATGGATTCTCAACCCTTGGCCACGGGCAGAATCAAGTCCAAAAGACTGCTAATTCTCACACATGGGGTGTAACAGTGTGCAACGGCCAATGAAAGCGATAAGAGAGAATGTATCCATGTTAAGAAAAGATGTATGCATTAAAAGACCCTTTAAGAAATGAAGGCAGCGAAGCATGGGGAATTGTTTACTAGAAGACAACTCTTTTTAAAGAAAACACCTCGCAACATTTTAAAATGAAATGAACGTCTATGTATGATATGTATGGAGTGATGAATGCATGACTGAAAACTTATGTTGCTATATTTTAAGTGTATGAAATAATGCTTACGAGTCATTGACTCATTTTAGTTTTTATGTGTGCCCTCCCAAGGATAAGATGAGCATGATGCATTAAGACGGACACAGCCAAATGGGAAGAGCAAGAAAGCCTAGGCATAACGTTTTGTACGAGAGATTTAAATGTAAAAAATTTAATGTTTTCCACTGTAACCTTTTAAATTAAGAAATGTGTTTTATTTATAAATGTGGAGTCTTTTGTATCCTGGCATGGAAGTGATTGAGCTGAGTTATTGCATATTGTAATGCTTTTGGAACCAATATATCTTAATTCTTTCATTACTTTATCATTGGTTTTATATGGAAAAATGAATGAATCTAAGTTGTGATTTTAATTGATTAAAAGCATAAATTTATGCTTAAATTTTATCAATTGTTGATTAATGTGGAATCTGGTCCACATCACTCGAGCGGAGGCTTTTGGCCGCTCGAGCGAATTCAGGCAGATTCAAATGCTCGACTGTCGCTCGATAGTGAGCTCGAGCGGGTTGCAGGAAAGGAGATCGCTCGAGCGGAGGCATTTGGCCGCTCGAGCGAAGTTAGGCAGAGTTGAACGCTCGATGTTGGCTCGACACTTCGCTCGAGCGAACTCAGGCAGAGTTGAACGCTTAATGTCCGCTCGACACTCCGCTCGAGCGGACATTGTATTTTACAGATCTAGAGTTTATTCTGCCGTTAGGGTATATATATGATTTTTTACATCTTATGGCCGACTTTTGGCCTGGAAAACACTGTTTTTGATTACAAGCAACATTTAGAATTTTTTCCTGGATATTTTTGACTCAGATTCGGAGAGGGGGATTCACACAAGCGATCATTCACACAGCAACACACAATTTTACTGGATCACTCACTCACACTACAACAGATTGAAGAACTCCTTGAGGGGTCCAATTGCTACTGCAGGTCAGCCTCCTCCACCGCTTCGAATCTTCATCTCCATTCAATTGGCTTGATCTTTTCATTTCCCTACTTGTTATTTAATTTCAGTTTAAGTTTGTGGAATATTTTTGAGATTTTTGGTTTAGAAGTTTGAGCAATTTATTTGTTATTCATTTAGTTCATGTTATTTATTTTTCTCATTTCGTGAAGCTTTCATTTTAATAGTGATTACAATTGCTATGGATTAATTTTGAGAAGTTGTGGTTTGAATACAATGATGAACCCTAGAACCTTGATTTTGGGGCTTTTCAATTTTCAGTGCATGTTTTGTTAATTACTTTCTAGTCTAGTTTAATTCTTATCTTAATTTTATTAATTTCTTAGTTTAATCTCTTAGTCTTTTACATTTCAATTCGACACTCAAAAATCTAAGATATGAATCTAGTCCATGACTAGTATCCTTTTCCATCCATTGCACATACCATCATCCTTATTTTCTCTTTGTGAAGATTTTCACCATTTTCAACGAGTTTGATTTTTAAGTAACTTTCCCGGAGGAGATGATTTAGGAATTTATTCCTAATTATTACACGACATCCTCCTGCACTTGGGATAGTCTTTGTGCTACTCAATTTTGAGTGAGTCAGGAAGAAAAAGAAAATTTGAAAAGGAACGATAATTCTCGTCTATTTTTATAAAATCATTTTCTAAAAGACCCACCACAAGGACGGGCGTTACAACTGGCACCCCAAGGAGCACATCGTTGCGTGTTTGGTCCCCGGTGAGCATTGAATGTGGCATAGTCTTGGTTGTGGCGTGCCCACCTTCGTGTCCCATTAAACGCAGCGAGTCCTTGAATCAGATGTGCCCCATTCCTAGACATGTTCAGCTGCTGGGGCTCTGGGGTATGCATTGCTCTCGTCCTTATTTCTAGGGTCCTGTTGGCCACTTAGGTGTCAGGGGATTCTTGATGGTCTTGTACCCTCTAGCTGCTCCTACTACCGGGCTTTCTAGGTTGGCCTGGCACAACTCCTCTCTAGTTCTTAGGCCCTAGGCCTTCCTGTGCCTTGCGACTCAAGCATGTTGGGCCCGAGTTGGCCCCAGGAGTGACCCCCCTCACAGTACCCCACGAATGCTTATCATAGAGATGTGATGGGAATTCAAAACATCCTGTCACACCTTTCATGGACACGTACCCTGCGACTGTTCGTCTTGTCATTAATGCTAGATGGCCTTTGAGCTTTTGAAGCCTCATTTATTCCCAATGGTTGGGCTCGGTCAAGCATGTCATTACATTTCGCACTGAGGGTTGGTTTGTGTTCCCCAAGCGTTCTTTACTACCCCCTTACGTCTGTATCGACCTGCATTAATTGAGTTTCCCAAGGCCACCTGTCCCTATCATAAGTGCTTATGTCACCTCAGTTCTTGCAGCCCCTCTATCTTACTAAAGGTTGATTTGACCAGTTGGGGGGGGGGGGCATGTCTCGAGCCCCGCATTGGCTCTTGCTCCCCATGCACTCAACATGGCCTCTTTTGCCTAGGCCAAGTCGCTTTGGTTGGGGTGCACGAATCGTTTCATTGGCGTCATTAATGTTAGTGATGCATTGTTTTTCATGCTCTCGTCAGACTCCCATGGCCATATAAGATTCCTCTCCATCCTTTTTTGCCATTGTTACCCTTTTCTTCTCTGAGTCTTCCCTTGCTTCTCAAGCTCTCCCTCACTATCTCCTTCCTCGTTGTTCCCCAGGCCTTTCTTTGTGATCCTTTTCCTTCTTCGTCCTCCAAGTTTTCCTTTTCTATCACCTTGCTCCTCCTCTTTCCTTCAAGCTTTATTCTTCTGTCGCCTTCTTCCTCCTCTTCTCCTCAAACATTTTCATGGCCTCGAAAAGTTCTTCCACTCCTAAATCCCTATTATTTGGTGGCAAGAAATGGGAATCGTAGGTCACCAACACTGACCTTTGAGTGATTCGGATGAAGTACAACATCCCTGCCTTGGTAGTCTTGGAGGTTCCCAGAGAAGGGGAGCATGTCGTGGATCCTGATGGAATGGCGTCCCTCGTGGCCTTCTATCCCCTAATGTTCGCAAACAGCATTCACCTCCCATTCTATCACCCCGGCCACAATGTCCTCAACTTCTTAGGGTTGGCCCCTGCGCAGCTTCATCTGAACGCCTGGCGGCTCTTGTGGCTATCTACATTATCTATGGGAGGGCACCTAGTTGTGGAGTAGAGAGAATATGAGGATTGTCAGGAAATGAAATTACTGGAGGCATGTTAGTCTCTCTTGGCGTATCGTCCTCTTCTTCTACTTTATTCTTGCTCTGGCCATTGTTTTCAGCTGTAGGGATGGACTAGGTTTCTTTTCATAGTGACCTCTCAATTTCTTTTCCACTCCTCAGTGTGATGGTCTTGCATTGCTCCTTTGGATTCACTTATGTGTTGATAGGAAAAGTTCCTCTTTGTTGGGCATTGATGGTCATGGCTAGTTGCCCAATTTGTACTTCAAGATTCTTCATAGTGGCTCCATATTGCTACAATGAGTCTCAATGTTTGTCCAACCGTGAATCAGTCTTTTTAAACCTTGCATTTGTCTCCTGAACAAAGAAAACCATGGCATCCTCAAGTGACATCTTCTTCTTGTTTGGTTAACTATCAAATCCTGGAGGAGGTTGAGGTTGCAACACATTCTTTGTATTTCTATGATAAAAGGTTAGAATTGCATAATTAAGTTGTTTAAATGGGTGATTTATTTTATCAAATAAAGATTGAACACTTAATTATGCATCAAATTCTAATATTGAATGCAAATTAATTGATGTCAATATTTTATATACATAAAGTTCTATATTTGCCTTTGAAAGAAATACATTTTTTATGTACTGCAGGGCATTTATGAAAATACTAAAAGAGAATGGAACTCACGGCTGGAACTCAAGGGAGCAAGCAGAAAATCAGCTCATGCAGAAAGATAGAAAGGCCACCCACTCCCAAGTTAGGCCACCCATTCCACCATTCTTCAAAGTTAGGCCACCCACTCCCAAGTTAGGCCACCCACTCCACCATTCTTCACTCCCAAGTTAGGCCACCCACTCCACCATTCTTCAAAGTTTGGCCACCCACTCTTGAGAAATGGTAGGATGCTCTCTCCTATAAATAGGAGAGAGCTCAGAAGAGAAAGGGCATCAAGGCAGTGGAGACGAAGGAGAGAAGACAGAACTTTAAAACTTAGCTTTCATTTTTCAGTTTCATTCTCATTTCATTCGGCAGTTGTTGTTCATTTTAATTCATTTTTCAGTTTCATGCTTCTGTTTTAGTTTTCATTCAGCATCAGTTTATTTTACAGCTTTAATTTGAAACTTAAGGAAGCAAGTTTTCTTTCCATGTTAAAGCAAGCTTTCTTTGTATTCATCTAGGAAATAATTTCTTTTAGTGTTTATTTTATTTAGAGCTCAACTTCAATTTGAGTGTGTAATTTATTTGAAATTTTAATTTAATTGAGAGTTCAATTTCTTTTAGGATGCATTTTATTTAGAGCGTTTATTTTATTTGAGAAATCATTTTATCTGGAAGTTCAGATTTTTGGATTGGAGAACGCAGTCTCCATTTCCAAACATCAAGTTTATTCCTTACAATTCCTGTTTTTATTTAATTTCAGTTTAATGTCTTATATTTTCCGTGCACATTTAATTTCTGTCTATTTAAATTACTGTCATTTATTTATTTTTGCACCTTTAATTTCTGTTTATTTAAATTACTATCATTTATTTTTCTCGCACTTGTAATTCCTCTATTTAGGTTAATGTCATTTATTTTCTTGCATCTTTAATTCCTATTATTTAAATTAATGTCATTTATTTTTCTTGTTCTTTTAAATTTCAGTCTATTAATTTCAGCAATTTTAATTTAGTTTCATGCATTTTCATTCCTTACTTTTCATCGCTGCATTCAAATCCGACAAACAAATCTAAAAACATGAATCTAGTCCATGACTAGTAAAATTTCCATCCATTGCACATACCATTTATTTTTTTTTTCTTTGTGAAGTTTTTCACAATTTTTCAACGAGTTTAAATTTTGAGTAAATTTTCCCTGAGGAGACGATCTAGGAATTTATTCCTTATTATTACACGACATCCTCCTACACTTGGGATAGCATTAATGCTACTCATTTTTGAGTGAGTCAAGTTTTTGGCGCCGTTGCCGGGGAAAGTAGTTTAAATTTAAACTCGTTTTTTTTTTTTTGCTTCTCTAAACTGATGTTTCATGTTATGGGTAAGAGACAGTTCAAATAGGTTGCTTAGAGTCACATCGAGTGTTGAGAGTAGTATACACAGCTTGGAGATAGATAGCTCGCCTATCTTTTCTTTGAGTGAGTCAGGTGGCAAAATTGAAATTAAAACAGAAAACATGGCTGCACCTGCACCACGCACTCTTAAGGACTATTTGCAACCCACTCGTACCACTACACCTTCATGCATTATTTTACCAGAAAATGCACCCAATTTCTCTATTAAGCATGGCATGATGTCAGTGATACCTCAGTTCCACGGGATGGATTCTGAGAGTCCGTACCAGCACTTAACAGATTTTGAGTTGGCTTGTGCCACATTTATCACTAGGGCTGTTACTGATGAGTTCATTAGACTTCGTTTATTTCCTTTCTCTTTAAAGGATAAAGCGAAGATTTGGTTTAACTCTTTAAGACCCAACTCTATTTCTAGTTGGTCTGATATGCAGCGTGAATTCTTACAAAAAATTTTTCCCTTTCAGAGAACTCAATTTTTGCAAGAGCAAATCAGCCAATTCAATCAGAGACCTGATGAGACCTTTCAGGCCAGTTGGGAAAAATTTAAAGATTTGATGAACATCTGTCCACATCATGGTTTTGAATCTTGGAGGTTGGTGAGCTATTTTTACACTGGCCTCACTCCGGAATGCAAGCAATTTGTTCAGACAATGTGCAATGGGGAGTTCTTTAGCAAGGAACCTGATGAAGCACTGTCATTTTTTGACTACCTTGCTGAGAGCGCGCAACAGTGGAATACTCGTACTGATCGAGTTCCATCAACAGCACAACCACTGAGAGCTATTTCTGGAGGGGGTAGATACGAGCTTAAAGGGGACACTGATGTTCAAGCCCGAATAACTGCTTTAACTAGAAGAATGGAGGTCATGGAAATGGACAAAGTAAAGGCTGTGAAAGTAGCAGAGGCATGTTCTATATGTGCTGATTCAAACCATAAGACCAAAGACTGCCCGATAATGCCAGTGTTTCAAGAAAGTGGGTCGGAGCAGATGCAATCAACTAATTGGGTGAATAGAGCACAAAATCAGCCTTTCTCCAACACATATAATCCGGGGTGGCGGAATCATCCAAATTTCTCATGGAGAAATGATCAACCTGGTCGGTCCCCACCACCTCAACAGCAACCATTTCATCAGAGTGCTCCTCAGCATCAGTATCCGTCATATCAGAATCCTCAGAGCTATCCTCCTGTAGCTCCGCCTGGATTTCAACCTCATATGGCTGCACAGAGTTTTCAACCTTCATCATCTGCAAAGAAAACTCTAGATGATAGTATGGCACAGATGGCCAATACACTTCAACAATTCATGCAGATTCAGGCCACCACAAATAATCAAAATACTCAGGCCATAAATGAGTTGCGTGGCACTATGAACAAGATGAGCACAACCTTGAGCACCCTGGAGAAAGGGAAATTTCCAGCACAGCCTCAACCTAATCCTCAAGTATACAGGCAGCAACAACAACAAGTGCATAATGTCTCAGGGGACGTTATTGAGACAGCGAAGGCAGTCCTTACTTTGAGAAGTGGGAAAGAAGTTTCCCGACCAGAAATGCCTATAGACACACAGGAAGTTGCTCCTACACCTGAAGATATAACGGAGACTGATGAAATTAAGAAAGAACATTTTTTAAAAGATGGGATGCATAGAACATTTTTTAGAGTAATGGCAGAGTTAAGTTTAACAATGCCCTTGTGAGTAACATTGGTATGATTTCCATTTGGAAAAATGACTTTGAAATCAACTTTTGTGGGCGGAGAAGTATAGAAAGAGGAGCAGCAGATCATGTGATCTGTTGCCCCAGTATCTATTATCCAAGGAACATAATGTGAAGATGTGGTATGAGAAACCGAGAAACAAGAAGCTATACCAGACATGGTTGAGGAAGAAGGGCAGACTGGGGATGAATGGATGGATTGAACCTGGTTTGCTGCTGGCTGTGTAGCTTGTGACTGGAGTAAAGTAATGATATGCTGATATTGCTCCTTAGTTAGACCTTCTTGAGAATTCTCATTGATCTGTTCTTGGTGAGAAAGACTAATTTGGTTGATGAAGGGGCCAGAACCTTTGGATTGAGTGGCAAGCTTATGGCCAGGAGGGTAGCCATGCAATTTGTAGCATCTATCTGCAGTGTGACCAACAAGGTGACAATGTGTACATGTAGGTTTATCAAGATTTGGATTGGCCTTAAAGCACTTATCCAGAGAGTGACCTGAGACTCTACAAAAAGTGCAAAACAACTTGTCTCGACGTTGGGAGAAAGAAGGCTTGGGGCTGTATCTGTTGGGGGAATATTGAGTTTTGGTAGCTAAGGCCAATGTGTCATGGAGAGTAGGAGGGCTGGAGATCTGCTTACGCTTCTCTTCTTGTTGAACGAGAGCATAAACTTCACTCAAGGATGAGATGGGTTTGAGAAGAATAATCTGAGCTTTGATGTTGCCGAATGAATCATTGAGGCCCATGAGAAATTTCATCATCCAATCTCTTTGTTGATTCTCAAGAACAGGTTTCATGGCACCACATGAGCATGAAGGAATAAACTCAAAATTAAGAAGTTCATCCAACAAACCTTTTAGTTTGGAGAAGTAAAGGCTGATAGAGTCATCACCTTGAGTAAGGTTGTGGATGGATTGTTTTAATTGATAGATGTGTGGCCCATTGTTTTGGGCAAAACGTTGCTCGAGTTCAGTCCACAAATCATGGGTAGTGTCAACATAAACAACATTGTTTTTTATTTCAAGGGACATTGCATTTTGGAGTCAAGTTATAACCATATCATTACATTCAAGCCATGGTTCTAACAAGGTATCAGTGGAAGGGGGATCAAGAAGAGTACCATCAATGAAACCCAATTTCTTTTTAATTCTCAGTGAGCGACGTATTGTGTGTGCCCAAGAGTGGTAGTTTTCAGTAGTAAGGGGATGGTTGGTGAGTAGTGTTGCTGGACCATCATTGTGGTTAAGAAAGTAAGGACTAGAAGGGTCCTTTGGGTTACGGTTGATGGGAGGAGTTTTAGGAGGTTCTTCAGTAGTCATTGAAGAGCAGGAAGAAAAGAAGAAGAAGAAAAAAATGAAGATATTTCAGTTGGCTCTTGATACCATGTTGGTTTTGGAAACCTTGGTCATCTGCAGTAAAGCAGAGAATGCAGAGATGTAGAGAATGCAGAAAAGAGAGATGAAATGCAGAGGAGTCTGTTGCAAAAAGGTACATAGCTTGCACTATGAAAAATTGAATTTGTACAGTGTACTATACTACCTATATATAGTAAGCATAAAGGAATAAAAAACAGAATCCCTAACTAACTTGTACAATCTGTATAAAAAAAGAATTACAACACGTTTTAGTCCAGAACCATCTTGATGAGCTAAGGAGTCTGTTGCAAAAAGGTACGTTGCTTGCACTCTGAAAAATTGAATTTATACAGTGTACTATACTACCTATATATAGTAAGCATAAAGGAATAAAAAAAAGAATCCCTAACTAACTTGTACAATCTGTATAAAAAAGAATTACAACACGTTTTAGTCCAGAACCATCTTGATGAGCTGGAGCACGTATGAGGTGCATTGAGCTGGAGCAATGTGCTGAGTTGGCTTGCTGTGGCAACTCTAACAACAAAAGGCAACAAAGACAGAAGCTGCAACTTCTCAAGATGGTAATATCTCTCAGACCCCTCCTCAAAAATTCGCATATCGGGTTCAAGTAGTCAAAATGGCAAGAGAAATTTGTCATCGCCTAAGACATGAGGCTTTTGTATTGGAACTATAGAGGAATTGCCTGTTCCTCAGCAAGGCGTAGTTTAAAGGCCCAAATCAGGACTCACCGACCTGATTTTATTTTCCTAGTTGAAACTCTTTTAAAGGATAATAAAACTCAAGGTGTTGTAAATAGCCAAGGTTTTTCTCTTTTTATGCATGTCCCTCCTTAAGGTAAAAGGGAGAGGTTTGTTAGTTTTGTGGCGTCTTGGTATGGATGTCGAGCAGTACATGTTTCTAGTAATATTATGGCTTTTATGGTGTACTTGGATCTAGCTTACATGCCACGGTTACTCTTACGTATTTATTGTCCTGCACAATCAACTCATAAGACTAACTTTCGGAACATGCTCAATGGTATTATCTCTGCTTTCTCGGGCCCCATGCTAGAAATAGGTGATTTTAATGTTATTTTGAATCAAGAAGAAAAAGTTGGGGGAAGGCCTTTTGCTTCTTCCTCCTATCCTAGTGGGTTAAAAAAATTTATGGACCAAAATGGCCTAATTGATCTAGGATTCTTAGGACCAAAATTCACTTGAACCAATAGGCGACACAGGCGTAGCAACATCAGGGTAAGGTTAGATCGTGGCATTGCAAACTCTCAGTGGTCTCTAATGTTTCTAGATGCTAAAATTCACAACCTTCCTATTCATTCATCTGATCATGGACCCCTATTTCTCAACACTTCAAATAGTGGTAAGCCATTAGTATCCTTTAAGTTTAAAGAATTTTGGACTAGGGACCCAACCAGTTTCTTAGTCATGAAGAATGCTTGGGAATAGATGTTTATCGAATCTCTTTCTTTTATCCTTTCCCAAAACCTCAAGACCGTAAAAAAAGCTCTTAAGATTTGGAACAAAAATTCCTTTGGACATATTTAATCTTAGATTCTTAATTTAAGCAACCATTTAGCTCAGATCCAATCCATGAGATCATTCCTATCTCATGGAAGAATATCTTATAGTTTGTTTAGAGGAACAATTTAGGAGAGACGAAATCCTTTGGCATAAAAAATGGCACAATGGCTCACTACCGCTGATTTGAACACTAAATTCTTTCACATGTCATCTATCATCGAAAAGAGGAATGACATCTCTTGTATAAAGAACTCTGATAATCAGTGGATTAATGATAACTTCAAAATTCAAGATATGTTCATTGACCATTTCAAAAACATTTTTACTTCCTCTTTTCATGACATTACTGAAGATTTGGACACTCTCTTTCCCGAGAAGCTCAATCTCCAAGATAATGACTTTGTAGCATCCCAAATGATGACAAAATCTTTCAAGCCATCACACAAACCCCCTCCTCCAAATCCCCAAGCCTGAATGGCTTCACTAACTTATTCTATAAGCATTATTGGGATATTGTCAAACTAGACCTCATTCTGTCCATCTAGCACTTCTTCAACAACGGCCATCTCCTGATAGAAATGAATCATACTCATAGTGTGCTCATCCCGAAAACATAGACTCCTAACACTGTCCATCAATTCAGACCAATAAGCCTGTCAAATGTCTGTTATAAAATCATCTAAAAAATTATTGCCAACAGGCTTAAATATGTGCTTCATAAATTCATCTCCCCACAATAATCAGCTTTCATCCTGAGTAAATTAATTCAAGAAAATACAATCGTTGCCTAGGAGATCTTCCATCATCTAAAAAGAAAAAAAGGGAAAAATGGTTTCATGGAATGGAATTTTTTTAATTAAAGTTCTAACTTACTTAGGCTTTAGTCAAGTCCATATTAATTGGATTAAGGAGTATATATCCACCGTTTCCTACTTGGTCGTTGTAAATGGGAGTCCTCAAGTTCATTTCATCCCCTTGTGAGGATTAAGGCAAAGAGACCCCTTATCCCCTTTTATGTTCATTATTGGAAGTGAGGTTCTATCTAGGCTCATCTCAAGAGAGGAAAATCTAGGCAATATCAATGGAATTAGAATAAGCAGGAGAGGTGCCTCCTTTACCCATCTCCTCTTTGTAGACGATATTATCCTCTTTGGTTTGGCCTCATCCACTACTGCCAGAGTATTTCGAAACTGTCTCAAGAAATACTCATCCTAGTCAGGCCAAAAGATCAATGTCAACAAATCCTCCATTCAATTCAGTAACAATACTGATTGAGCCAAAATATTGCATATTTTAGATATTTAAAACCAATGTATTTTAAATTCCTCATGACATTATTATTGGTTTTAAATGGAAAAATAGTTAATAAGCATAAATTCGAGTTGTGATTTTTAAATTGATTAATATCATGTTTATGCTTAATTTTATAACTATGGTTTAATTGGACAATATTTCCTCACATATATAATATATTTTTAATAATCTATTTTCTTTTTAATTTATTTCGAGTGTTATTTCTTTATTTGCAGCATAAATAAAATTCAAAGGAGATCCGATTCTGAGCCACGGCGCATGCTATATGAGTTTTTCAAAGCAGTGGATTTAGGCAGCCGAAAATGTTGAAAGAATTGTCGGAATGAAAATCATGGAGCACGTCGAATGAAGTGTCTTTGACTTCTTGGCTGGAAGGTGGAAGGGAAATTGGTAGTGAGGGTGAGATGTCATGTAAGAGAGGTGTCTTAAAATGTAAGGGAAGTCGGTGGATATTTTTAATTGGAGTGAGTCCGTGTATGAATTGGTTGAATTGAGAGTGTGCAGTCGGTGAGTGCATGATTAGAGAGAGACGTGTGAGTGTTGTGCTGAAATTAAAGTGAATCAGTGCTTAATTGATTGGAAGAAGAGAGGCGTGCAGAAATTTGGAAAGAAAATGCAAGGCAGCAGCACACAACTCACTCATATACATCACTTGGTCCCACAACAGAAGCAACTCACGGCTTTAGCACATGCAAAGTATCTCACGGCACCTCAAGCTCACACATGCAGAGAAAATATTCACATGCAGCAGAAAATCAATCTCACGGCACCTCAAGCTCACACATGCAGAAAGTAAAAAAATACATGCAGAAAATCACGGAAGAAACAGCACACTTGCAGCAGAAAGTATCCCACGGCAGAAGCAACTTGCACCTGCAGAAAAGCACTAAAAGCTGGAACAACACATGCATCACGGCAACAACTTGCACCTGTAGAAAAATACACAAACACATAAAAAGGAAACTCACGGCTGGGAATAAAAACAGCACATGCAGGACAGCACATAAAGCAGAAAAAAAA
Source organism: Carya cathayensis (assembly GCA_011037825.1). Taxonomy (NCBI): domain Eukaryota; kingdom Viridiplantae; phylum Streptophyta; class Magnoliopsida; order Fagales; family Juglandaceae; genus Carya; species Carya cathayensis. The sequence continues at coordinate 448,481 of QGSO01000750.1, read as the reverse complement.
TCAGCACACATGCACCTGGACAGAAACCTACGGCAGAAAAAGAGAAAACAAACATGCAGCCATACACATGCAGAAATGCTGGAGCCCACGGCACATGCAGTTCAGACATGCAGTTTAGAAATACAGTTCAGACATGCAGAAAATTAAAACTCAGCACATGCAGAAATCAAAAGGCAACAAACCGAACACACACATGCAGGAAAATAAAAAGAAGCATCACTTGGAAAACTCACACATGTACCTGGACAGCAGCAAAACAAGCAGCAAATCACGACACCTACAACAGAAAATCAGCAATGCAGAAAATCAGGAAGTTGACAACACATGCAGAAAAACAGATGCAGAAAACAAGCAAATCACGGCTGGAATTCATGCACCGAACACATGCATCAATCACGGGTAGAATGGCACCTCAATGCAGAAACTCTCACACAAGCTGACCTATAAAAATAAGGGGCTGGAAGCTTAGAGAAAAACGGAACACACACACAGAAATTACTCTGCACTAGACATTAGAGCAGCACTTGTTTTATTTTTCTGCATTCAGTTTGTTTTGCTGTTGTTTTCCATACCTAAACTAAGTGTTTTGAATTCATTTTCCTTCTTAGTTGCTGGTTTAGACGCAAGATATACTTGTTTTCATTTTTCTGCTTTATGTTTTATTTTGTTCGGTGTATTTTTCTGAAGTTTACGTAGAGCTAGTTTGTTTTCTGTTTTCATTTCAGATTAAAGGGATTGGTTTTGAGTTTATTTATTTCCTTTTTCTTGTATTCATTCTTGGGAGGTTTGATCAGCTTATAATGTTGTCTTCCAAGCATAGAAGCTGTCAAAGTAATACAAGGGTAAGTCCCAAGATCGAATTCACAGGGACAATGGGTTATCAAAGCGTTTGTGAGATTTTCTTTGTGTAAAAGATGTATCGATTATGAAAGATGAAAATGGATGTGGATCTATGTTTCTAAAATTACTAAAACTAAGAGACTTAGAGAAAGTGTGTAGCAAATGAATTAAACTTGCAAGAAACAATAAAACAAACACTTGGGTTGGGTTTGAGATTCTTTTTATTTCGGATTCTAGATAATTTCTCGATTAACAATCCAGTCAAGGTATTGATATTCGGAAGATAAAAATTAAGCTCAAGTTTTTGCAATATTTTCTCAAGAAATTTTCTAATTTACTAGCCAAATTTATATTTATAATCAATTGAAAGAAGCCTTGATAAATTCAAGCTTTTGTTGTGCCTTACGTCAACAACAAAACAAGAGCAAGAGCCGCAATCTATTTTCCTTTTGAATCTGACTAGTAATTTAGTGAAATCAACATTACACAACAAAATATTGCATCAAACTAGAATCTAAAATAAATTAAATCTCATTCCACAACCCAAGCTTTAGAAATTAGTTATACATGATATTTTTAGTAGCAAAAATTAATCTAAGCAAAGTCATAAAAAAGATAGAGAAATAAAAATGAAACCGACTTAATGAAAACTGAAAGAAAGGAAAATGATAAAAAAAATGCGGAAACAAATATGGCCCAAGTGTGAGACAGTAACCAAATGATCGAAATGAAGAGAAGCAAACAACTAAAGGCTTACGCAGACTACCAATGTAAACCAAAGAAAATAAACCATCCAAAGAAAAATAAAGCCAGCCGCTAATTGGTCCGTAATAGAAAGAAATGCTGAAAACTAAAAGAAAAAAAATCAACACTCAATCGGAAAGTAAATAAACAAAGTAGAAAACCTATTGTCCCCGAACAAAAGAGATAGACAAAATAAACTAAACTCCCTTAGGTCTGCAACTCTAAACTAAAACGTAAAAGAAAGAAAGACAGAAAAAATAACATAAGCTGCCGTTCCTCTACTCCTAATCTCTACAGCAGGACATGCAAAAGAAAAGCAAATCTAAAAGAACAAGCCGACTGAAAGAAAGAAAATATAGCAAGGAAAAAAAACTGAAACTAACTCCCCAAAAGAACTCCTCTACTGCTTCCGTCAAACTAGTTTTTATAAGTGTTGCCCGTGTGCTGCTTCTGCATGTATCCTGCTTCCGTGAGTTGTGTTGGTCTGATTTCATCTTATTTTCCTGCTGCTTTTTCCTTTTGCATGTGCATGTGTTGACTGCATGTTACTTCTTTTTTTTCCTGCATGTGCGTGTGAGTGGCTTTTTCCTTTTCTGCATGTGCTGCTGATGTGTGCTTCTTCATTTTGCATCCGTGAGCTACATATGCTGGTTGATGAGTTGCTTTCTGCAAGTGTGCCGTGAGTTTCATTTCCTGCATGTGCTTTGCTTCTTTTATTTTTCTGCATCCGTGCTGCATGTGTTATTTTTTTTCTGCATTGAAGTGCTGCTGCTTCTTCATTCTTTTTTTCTGTTTTCTGCATGTGCTCGTGAGCTTTCTTCTTTCTGCATGTGTTCTGCTTTGCTTTTCCAGGTTCTGCATGTGCTGTCCGGTGCTTTTCTTCTGCATGTGTGCTGGTTTGAGTTCCAGCCGTGAGTTTCATTTTTCCTCTGCATTTCTGTTTTTCTACTGCTGCTTTTCCTTGCTTTTCTGCATATGTAAGCTTCCAACTTTTCCTGCATGTATTTCTGCTGTATGTGTTGGTTGCTGTCCGTGTGATGCATGTGTAGTTGCTGCATGAGTGATCTTCTTTCCACGTGAAAAAAAGTCCAAGAAGCTAGCTGCTCCTATCTGTCGATTACCAAAAGAAAGAAAAAAATCGAAGGAATCTGCCGCTTGGTCTGCTGCTTTCCATACGTGAGTTCCAGCATCCATGTTCAGACCATGTGCTTCCCGTTCACTCCGTGAGTGATGATGCTCCCAAGTTTTCTGCATGTTCTACTTTCAACCTCACACCGACTACCACTCAGCTCAAATTTAGTGAATTCCTTTGGGGCCCAGCAGCTTTCCTTGTTCCCATATAAACCAAAAACAATTGTGAGTTGAGGCCGAAATCAGTCCGAAGTCAGCTGGCCCCTTTTTGTCTTGCATCTTCATCTTGAGTTGAGGACCAGAAATTTAAACTTCATGCTGTACGTGCTCTACTGTCTATTTTCTAATGCATCCTTTTAATTTCTTTAATAATATCCTGAAACATTTAAGTGGTAAAATTAGAAAATTAATATTAATGTGAAAGAGCTACATTATAAATCTTTTTAAATGTAAAAACATCATAATTTTATCAATGAGTCAAGTATTAAAAATCACTGCATAATTAAGTATTTAATTCACTTTTTGGTTAAACAATTCATTCACTTGAGTAACTTAATCATGCAGTTTTAGCGCTTCATCAAGGTTGCAGAAAAAAATTTCAGTTTGTTTCTTGTTTCTTTCTCTGTTTTTCTTTCTTCCGGCAGTGTCTATTTCATTTTTCATTAGTCATTTGGTTTTCATTCTCTTTTATTTTGCTTAGTAGCTTCTTCTTTCTTTTCATTTACAGATATTTTTTTTATGTTGGCAGCTCATTAATTTTTTTTTATTTTCGTTTAGCATCTTTGATTTTCTTCTAGGTTGTAACTCTAGTTCTTCTTCTTATTTTTTTGCTCTTTTCGTTTACATTATAGCTTACATTTGGTTTTTGTAGCAGGCGGCTAGGTAGCTTATTGAATTTTATTTTCATAGTTTTATTTTAATTTGCTTGCTATAGTTGTTCGGCTAGTGGGCAGCTATGATTTTTCTCATTATATGTTAATTTCTTCTATTGTTAGTTTAGAGGTGGCAGTTTCATTTTAGTTTTCTTAGTTTATTTATTTATATAGTCTGGTTTGTTTTATTGATTAGTAGAGTGAGGAAAGAACGGAGATGGAGTTTTTAACTTTTATCTCCTCTTTCATTTTATGTTCTTGTGCTATTTTCGTGTATTTTATTTTTGTTATAGACAATGTTTATTTAATTTTCATAACTTTGTGTTGAACTTTGATTTTGGGGTTTTTTTTTTCAATATTCAGCGCATGTTTGTCAATTACTTTCTAATCTAGTTTAAATTCTTAATTTAGTTTTATTAATTTCTAAATTTAATCTATTAGTCATTTACATTCCAATCCAACAATCAAAAATCTAAAAACATGAATCTAGTCCATGACTAGTAACCTTTCCATTCATTGCACATACCATCTGTTTTTTTTTTTCTCTTTGTGAAGTTTTTCACACTTTTTCAACGAGTTTAATTTTTGAGTAACTTTCCCTGAGGAGACGATCTAGGAATTTATTCCTAATTATTACACGACATCCTCCTGCACTTGGGAGAGCATTAGTGCTACTCATTTTTGAGTGAATCAAATACTCCCATGTCTATGAAAAGAGAAGTGAAAGAAATCCTCAACTTCAAAGCCTACACTAGTAGAGTCAAATAACTAGGTCTCCCCCTCAGCTTTGATGCCCCCTCTAAGATCCTCTTTAAGGACATTGTTGAAAAGTCTAGTCAAAGCTCTCAGGCTGGAAATCTAAACTACTCTCTCAAGCGGCTAGAATTACTTTGATCAGATCAGTTGCAAGCACAATGCCTTCATACATCATGTCTAGTATATGGATCCCCAAAAGCATCTCAAGTCAAATCGATAGAGCATGCATGAAATTATGGTGGGGCTTTGATCTGAAAAAAAGCACAACTTCACCCCTAAATCTTGGAGCTCGATCTGCATACCAAAATCAATGGGGGGCTTAGGGATCAGAACAACCATCTCTTTTAACAAAGCTCTTCTGAGTAAACTAGGATGGCATCTCATCAATGATGGCACTAGTGTTTGGAAAAATTTCCTAACAAAAAAAAATACCGTAATTCTTCCAACTAGCTAGATGTTAGATGTAAGCAATCTAATTTTAGAAAGGTCTATTAAAACAAAGAGATTTCTTAGCCACTAGTTTCTATTTCCAGATCAACAATGGGTCTGCCACCCAAGTGTGGAGTGATCCTTGGATACCTTCTCTGAACAGGCATATTCCTAATGCATCACACTCTTCCATCACCCCCGACCCCCACATGAAAGTCGCTGAGCTTATCCTTGAGCAATCCAGTCAATGGAATAGTCTTTTGCTTCAAACTCTCTTCTTAGAGAACTCTGTGACTAAGATAGAAAAGATCCCTTTAGCTCTTTTTAACTTCCACAACAAGAAACATAGCATCAAATGGGTTCATCACTCCTTTGAAAAAAATTTCAGTTAAATAAGCTTATATAGCCATCCTATCCCAATACTAGGGACAAAATTCAGACCACCTCTCGCTCAATTGGAAAACCTTTCTCATCTTTGTCCTTACTCAAGAATTATGTGGCGTCAATCCCCTTGGCCCTTAAACATAGAAAGGATCACTAACCAAGACATCACAAACTGGATCCTTTTTATTCTAACCCCAACCATCAATCATACTATAATGATCCAAGGCGTCTAGAAAGTCCAGCATTTTGTGTAACCTTAGCCATGGACAATATTTGGTTCTATCGGAACCAAAATCATTCATGACTCCCCCACCATAAATACTGATCAATTTATTACGAAGAACTTAAAGTCTTACAAGGAACACTGCAATGCATGGTAGTGGAAATCACAAGGCAATACTCCTTTCTGGACTCTTCCTCGACTAGACTTTCTCTTCATTTCATTTGACACAGCAGTCAGGGAGTCTGGGAGCACAGCAGCAGTAGTCGGTAGAATCCATGATGGTACGGCCATATTTGTAATCACAAAGTTCTTGAGATCAAGGAACCCGAACCTGGGAGAAGCAGTGGCAGCACGTTTAGGTGTACAGGAAGCTCTTATAAACCAGCATAGAAATATCATTTTAGAAGGTGATTCACAGGTGGTTATCGAAGCGCTACAAGAACCTCAACAAACTTTGGACTGGACAACAAAAGCCACAATTAGGGACACAAGGATCATGCTTCAGAATTTCGACAAATGAGAAGCAACCAAAATGCATCAATTTTAAAATTGATGCGTGCATTCCATTGTACAATGGGCAGTAACGAACAATTTGTTTGAAAGCATCCCCCTTAACAAAGTGCCTCAATGCATGTTGGAGTCCCATAGTGGAAAAGATCCACCTTTTATTCCATTTTAGTTGATGTAATTATTGTAGTTGCAGTACTTTGTAATAACTATTTTACCTCCTTAATGAATCTTTCTATTTGCTGAGGAAAAAAAGAAGTCCGATTATGTTTGTAGATTGCTCGTAATAAATTGGCACTTTGCCATGTCCTTTCATAATAGCAAATTAGTACATGTAATACAGCTATTCCAAGATGATTTTTCTATTCTAGAATTTCCAAAAATATCACACCTGTCAAGTTTGCCATTGATATCAACTGCAAAAGTTTCATATATAGGAGTCATGGCATCACTAGCTATTTTTTCTGAAAGCTCAAGTGCTCCGGCAATAATTGTAGGATTAAAAATAAGCTCAAGTGTGTTAGCTCTCCACCTTTTCCAACCTAATACCAGCCAAACATAGGATTAAAAATAAGCAGTATAGGCGGAACAGAGCAAGAAGATTAGACAAAGAAGTTCAACAAACAAGACAAGAATCACTCACGATAAGTTTGGGGGACATTTTAACGAAGAAGAAAACTAGCAAGTGCAGAATATTTATGGCATGCAAAATAGAACAACCAGACAATATTGTTTGCAAGAATGAAAATATGGACTCAATCATGAAAAAAACTCTATTCCACTCTTTAGGTGTTTGCTCTCCACCTTTACCAACCTAATACTGGCCAAACAGAGGATTATAAAGTAGGCAGTAAGTGGAACAGAGCAAGAAGATTTAGGCAAAGGAATTGAACAAAGGAGAAAACTTAGCAAATGCAAAGTATTGATGGCATGACAAGTAGACTAGCATATTGATTAACTAGAGCAAATTGTTTGGAACACAGTGGTGAAAAGACTTCACTAATTTGAAATTTATATATTGGAGAGCAGTTATACACACTTTGTTGCCATGCAAATCTACAAGTATTTTCAACTCAACTCTGCGATAAAGAGCTACATGCCCATGCCCTAGCATAATGTCTAAAAGCTGGAAACTCACATCAAACATAAATAGTCGAATATTAATCCACAACATCTCACTAATGTAAACACATATTTCATGGCAGAAACTACGGAGAGCGACTCTTTGCATCTCGTCAATCTTGTCTGAGGTATGGGCACTTTGTCTTTCGTAGTACGCCTTTGGGCTAGCACTTTACATTCCCTCGTTACTTGCCTAAGGACAATCAAAGATCTCCCAAATGTTTGGTCGCACAAAACTTGGCTCAAATCTCAAGGCTAGCAAAGCGAGAAACGAGCCCCCTTGAGGACTTGAAGTCAACTTATGGTATCATTTAGATAGTGAGTTAAGATGAAAGTTGAAAAAATATTGCTAAAGATTATTTTTTAAAATTATTCTTGTTTTAGGATTTGAAAAAATTGAATTGTTTATTGTATTTTGTGTGAGATTTGAAAAAGTTGTAATGATGAGATGAGATGAAACACTTCTTATATCCAAATTGGGCCTAAAAAGTCAATAAGGTGATAATCATTCAAGTAAGATGATTTTTTCAATATTAATACATCTTTTGGTAAGTTCGTGAAAGGAAATTGATACAAATATTTTATATCGCGACAACCCTAGCTATTTTGATGACAAAAATACTCGCTGCTCAAAACCTCCATTTTTTAAACAGTTTAGTAGATGCCATGTACCTAGTGACACATGGACCACCACCCTCACAAAAACCAAACCCTAAACCCCTATCTTCTAAACTCTGAACCATCAATTCTGCATACTTTGGATTAAGGTGCAGTGATGGAGGTAGAAGAAGAGCAAAAAGAAACAACTACCAACAAAGTGATGTGCCTTTTGACAGATCTAGATGGAAAGCCTTTGGGAGCTACTATGTACCTTCCCCAAAATGTTGGGCCCCAACAGCTCCAGCAAACGGTCAACAAGCTTCTTAGCAATGTAAGCTTCTGGATTTTGGCTTTTTTCTTTTGTTGTTGATCGTAGCGTTTTTTTTTTTTTTGGCTGTAAGACTAACGGGCATAACCAAATGTTAGTCCCCTTTCTGTGTCTATTTTATGAAATTGACCCTATGATTATCTTATGTGCACTTTGCTTGCTTGGTAGCGAGAACTTTGTTTTTTGTTGTGCTCAACAAGAGAGCGACTCTTTGCATCTCATCATGCTTGTCTAGGGTATGGGCACTTTGTCTTTCGTAGTGCGCCTTTGGGCTAACACTTTAGTTTCCCTCATTACTTGCCTAAGGGTGAGCAAAGATCGCTCAAATGCCAGGTCGCACAAAACTTGGCCCAATCCCAAGGCAAGCAAAGCGAGAAACGAGCCCCCTTGAGGACCTGAAGTCAACTTAAGGTGCCATTTGGATAGTAAGTTGAAATGAGATGAGATGAAAGTTGAAAAAAATATTATTAAAATATTATCTTCTAAAATTATTCTTATTTTAGGATTTAAAAAAATTGAATTGTTTTTTTATATTTTGTGTAAGAATTTGAAAAAGTTGTAATTATGAGATGAAATGAGATGAAAACTTCTTATATCCAAACTGGGCCTAAAAAGTCAATAGGGAGATAATCATTCAACTAATATGATTATTTTCGATGTTAATAGATCTGTTGGTAAGTTCGCGAAAGGAAATTGATACAAATATTTTATATTGCGGCGACCCATGCTATTTTGATGGCAAAAATCCTCGCTACCCAAAGTCTTCATTTCTTAAATAGTTTAGTAGATGCCACGTATATAGTGACACATGGACCACTAACCTCACAAAAACCAAACCCCAAACCCTATCTTCTAAACTCCAAACCATCAATTTTGCCTACTTTGGATTGAGGCGTAGCGATAGAGGTGAAAGAAGAGCAAAGAGAAAGGACTACCAACAAAGTGATGTGCCTTTTGATAGATCCAGATAGAATGCTTTTGGGAGCTTCCTTGTACCTTCCCCATAATGTTGGGCACTGACAGCTCCAGCAAATGGTCAATAAACTTCTCAGCAATTTAAGCTTTTGGATTTTGGCTTTTTTCTTTTGTTGTTGATTGTAGCCTTTTTTTTTTTTTTCTTGTTGTAAGACTAACATGCATAATCAAATGTTAGTCCACTTTTTGTGCCTATTTTATGAAATTGACCCTATCATTATTTTGTGAGCACTTTGCTTTCGACTTTGTTTGCTTGGTAGCGAGAATTTTGTTTTCTATTGCGCTTAACAAGGGAGCGACCCTTTGCATCTCGTCATGTTTGTCTGGGGTATGGGCACTTTGTCTTTCGTAGTGTGCCTCTAGGCTAGCACTTTACTCTCCCTCATTACTTACCTAAGGGTGAGCAAAGATCACCCAAATGTCAGGTCGCACAAAACTTGGCCTAATTCCAAGGTGAGCAAAGCAAGAAACGAGCCCTCTTGAGGACTTGAGGTCAACTTAAGGTACTGTTTAGATAGTGAGTTGAGATGAGATGAAAATTGAATAAAATATTGTTAAAATATTATTTTTTAATATTATTCTTGTTTTAAGATTTGAAAAAATTGAATCGTTTATTATTTTTTGTGTGAGAATTTGAAAAAATTGTAATAATGAGATGAGATGAGATGAAACACTTTTTATATCTAAACCGGGCCCAAAAAGTCAATAGGGAGAAAATCATTCAACTAAGACGATTATTTTCAATGTTAATACATCTTTTGGTAAGTTCATGAAAGGAAATTGATACAAATATTTTCTATTGTGGCAACCTTAGCTATTTTGAAGGCAAAAACTCTCGCTGCCTAGACATGTGGACCACCACCCTCACAAAAACCGAACCCTGACCCTAAAACCCTAAACCCCTATCTTCTAAACCCTAAAGAAAAATGCTAGAACGCAAGTCGGGAAGAGGGCACGAAACGCACACCCTCCATGTCATCAATATTGAAATGTCTATGTTGCCCTTATTTAATTGAATCGTTGGCATTCTTGGTCCATCGTTCTCTTCCTTCTATGCATTTCATTCTTTCTCCATTTTTCCATGGCAGAACATAGGCGATACTCAGCCACGTGGGAGGGAGCTAAAATGTGTTTGACAAAAATCATTTTAGAAAAAAAGCAGCTCGATTGAAAACTCCAAGTAGTGCTCCATAACCTCTCGGTGCATTTTAACTTCTCCACAAATCAACAAGAAGTGATAATAGAACTTCGTTACAGAGTGGATATATTTAATGCTACTATGGATTCTCTTTTGCAAGAGTTAAACAACAAATTTAGTTAAAGGTGAGCATCGACATAGTCAGAGTCAAATTCTATTGGAGTTAAGATTTAAATTTCCACTTGTATAGGTTGTGATCCAACTCCGACTCCGACTTTTTAGAGCGAAGACAGATTTGGGCTTTGTTTTGGATTTTTTTTTTTTTAGTTTCATATTTAGCCCACTTGTAAAAAAGAATTCTTTGTGGGCTTTCAAATTTTAGTTTTTCCAAAACTTAAGAATTAAAACTAAATCATTCACTACTAATTTACTTCTTTACTAATTATCTAACTTATTTTTATATTAAACTTATACTATAGTGTCTAATTACATTTTATCATACTAAAGTTTTACATATTATTTATAGTGTCTAATTACATGTTATTATACTATTATATTTAGACTTATTTATAGTGTCTAATTACATGTTATTAACTTATTATATTTAGAATTATTTCTATACTAGTGTCTAACTTATTTCTACACTAGACATATTTCTAGTATCTAATTACATGTTATTATACTTTAGTAAATTAGTATTATGTGTTATTAACTTATTATACTAGACTTATTAGTTATTTCTATACTAGTGTCTAATTTATTTCTATACAAGACTTATACTATAGTGTCTAATCACATATTATTATACTAATGTCTAACTTTTTTCTAACTTAATCATATACTAGACTTTCTAGTGTCTAATTAAATGTTATTATACTTTAGTAAATTAGTATTTTGTGTTATTAACTTATTATATAAGGCTTATTTCAATATTAGTGTCTAACTTATTTCTATACTTGATTATGTATGGTAGTAATACTATGATGTTTATATATACTAAACTATTATTAGTTTATTTACATTATAGTATAAGTATATTATTTTATAATAATGTGATAACCCAATATGGTGAAGCATGAGGCATAGTTTATTTTTAGCCTTAGTAATTGAGGGCCCTAGTGATTTAAGGAAAGAAGAGGCCTTAGAAGATTAATTGTGAATTTTAGCCCTAAAAATCCTTAGTATGTTTAGGAGCATAAGGAAAACTCAAGCCCATTTGGACTTTAGCCTAAGATTAAAACCTTAACTGTATCTAGTCTTGATAATGGGCTAAGGGGGACAGAAGAGTGTTGGGAAGCCCAAGGGAAGGCTTGCACGCCTAACCCTAGTGGTGTTGCTTGTGATGATCCGCTTTTATGTGTATTTTCACTGAAGGAATGTTTTTAATATCGTTTTCGGCGGAACAGTTTTTGGATCCCGGAAGTAAGGATTGGACCTCATTTCTTTTCTTTTCTCTTTTCTTTTTCCCTTTTCCTTTTTCTTTTTCTTCTTTTCTTTCCTTTTCTTTCTTTTTCTTCTTCTTTTTCCTCTCCGATTCTCTCTCCCCGTGCTCTCCCCTTCCCTTTTCTCCTTCCCGCCGCCCCTACTTCGGCCGGCCGTTTCTCCGCCGTCCGGTGGAGGTGTCGTACACCACCCCCGCCATTCTCTTCCCCTCCCACCAGAGATCATCCCCACCAATTTTCAGAGCCATCGGACCAGCCATTAGCCGCCACGAGCCCCTGGAAGTTGCTGCCCCTGCCCTGTTTTCTCCCCTGTTGCTGAGTTCTTTCTCCGCCCAGAACCGCCGCTCACCGGTGGCATGGCCTACACAACCCACCCAGTTTTCTTCCCCTCTCACCGGTGAACATCCCCACCAAGTTTCACCTCCATCTGAGCCACCGTTAGCCACCACGAGCTCCTCCAAGCCGCACGGTTTTTCACCTTTTCCGGCGCCGTCACACCACTTCTGGCCAACATCTCTTCACAGCTTCTCCCCCTACCTCTTGCCGTCCTAATCCACCTAATTTCGGCCCCGATCCGTTGTCGGAGCAGCTTGCACGAGCTCAACTCCGATCAGCCCCTTTTTGCACTTCCACCGCCGTTTCCACCGCCACCCATGGCCAACGCTCACTTCCTTTAGCTTCATAAATATCTCAAGACCATTCCCTATCAATTTCGTGCCTTGGTTTGACCCCGTTCGAAAGTGGGTAATTTATTACCCATGGCCATAGTGTGAAATACACTGTTACGTTGCTTTTCCTCCGCCGTTTGCAACGCCGCGAGCTTTCAAAAATTACCTTATAGCACTGTAAGTATTTTCCAAACTCTACTTTTAGATTTAAATATATTTTGCTCTTCCAATAATTTATCTGGTTGGTTGGTTGATTCCGGACTGAGTCCGAGGGGTTCGGGGGTCGGATGGATTGAGGACAGAGTTGCTTAGTTTGTTGATTTATGGTTTGTTGGTTGTGTTGTGCATTGAGATTGCATTTACATGGTGCATGCATGTGCATTTTATTTAAATTGAGAAAATCATGTTTTATTGGCGTAAATGGATTTTCGGGTGCGTGTGTACCACGACCCAAGCCGGGATAGGGTATTTTCTCGGTGGAGCTCCTCTGGTCACTCGGGAGCATAATATACTGAGTGGCGTGGAACTGAGCGACAACGGGAGCGGGGGCTAGGGGATGCTTGGCTACGAACGCGCCGGGCGTGGAACTGGGCATCGCTCTATGCACCGACTCCGTGGCCCTTCGCTAGCGAGAGCTAGAGGATGTTTGGTTACGAACGCGCGGGGCGCGGAACTGGACATCGCTCATCTAGAGGATGCTTGGCTATGAACGCACAGGGCGCGGAACTGGGCATCGCTCGTTATGTGTGTTATACGCGTGGTGGATTCCCGCGGTGTGGCACAGGAGCCAGGGTGTGCGGATGACCCCTAGGGGAGGTCATGGTGCATACGGTTTATTTGGGAAGGTTATGTTATGGGCCAAATGGACTTTTGGCGTGTTATTTGGAAAGGTTATGTTTTGGGCCAAATGGGATTTTTGGCGTGCGTGAAAAAAATACGGTTTTATGGATTTGTGCATTGGCATTCTTTCATGCATAATGTTTGAGTTTTTATATGTTTTAATCTAGTGGTATTTGGATTTTACTTACCTGCGGCACCATTTTTGGTACCGTAGATTTTGGTGCAGGGATCGAGGAGGAGGAGGCTGAGCCCGAGGATGCGGCTCTGCCGGAGTTTTGAGTTGGAGTCTATGCTTGGAGTTGGCTTTGAAACAATATTTGTATTTGTAATATTTTATTATGTATGTTTTGAACTGGATTGTATTATGCACATTTGTCGCTTGCACACACTTGGCACTCGTCGATAGGGTGGTGACCCGTTTTGTCACCATTTGGACGTCTCGATTTCCCCGTGTTCGTACGTGGGGATTTGGGGGCGTCACAGGTGGTATCAGAGCAGTTCGGCTCTGGGTAAAACCACATGTCCCGTAGGTAGTACCAGAATGTTTTTTTTTTAAGTTGTGTTTTAAAATTTATTTTAAGTAAAGTTGCTATTTGACGTGTTTTATTTGTTTTGTATTTGTTTGAGCTGGTTTGCTTGTTTTATTTATTTAGTTATGTTATTGCATGCTGGTTTCTTTTGTTTCTTGTTATGTGGTGTTGGTTTTGGTTTTTGTTTTTGTTTTCTAAAAGGGGGTCAAAGGTTGTGGTGGCAGGAAAAATGGTGAGACCAAGGAAATCTACACAAGGGCCGCGGGACGATACACAGAGAGATGATTCCATTGCCCAAGCTATACGGCAAATGACGGAATTTATGCAACAGAATTTTAGGCCACAACAAGGAGGGCCTTGCCCACAACAAGGAGGGCCTTGGCCACAACCAGGAGGTCCTTGGCCACAGCAAGGAGGGCCTTGGCAACAAGGAGAGCCATGGCTGCTACCTGGAGGGCCTAGTGGAGGGGTGCAAGCTGGGTGCACCTATGAGCGCTTTCTGGCGCATAGAACTCCACACTTCACTAGAGAAGAGGATCCACTTCAAGTTGGAAAGTGGATCAAGGACTTGGAAAGAACTTTTGAGGTGTGTGGTTGCACTGAGGCGCAACAAGTACTCTACGCCAGCTATCTGTTGCAAGGCGCCGCTTTTGAATGGTGGGATACCAAGAGAGTAATGCTGGAATCAGAATTGGGGTCTTTCGGCGCTGTGACCTGGCAGCGCTTCAAGAAAGAGTTCAATGATCGCTTCTTTCCCGCTTCTGTAAGGCGGCAAAAAGCAAGAGAGTTCTCAAGCTTGGTCCAAGGGAGCATGACCGTGGAACAGTACGCCCGAAGATTTTTAGAACTTGGGCGATTTGCTCCCCACCTCATCGCCACAGAGGAAATGCGAACCGAGCGTTTCCAAGAGGGTCTACGTCCTAATGTACGCCGTATGGTGGTCAGCCACCGGATATCCACTTTTCAGGATTTAGTGGAAGTGGCCACTCTTGTGGAGCGAGAGATTAATTTGAGTGTGGGCTCTCCTACAAGTCAGAAAAGGCAGAGTTTTACTAGAGAAGGAAGTAGCTCCGGTTCGCCTCAGAAATTTGTTCAGCGGTTCGGGACTCGACCACAAACAGCCTCAGGAGTGCGTATGGGGGGCCGGGTGCCAATTTGTGGACTTTGTAATAGAGCCCATGAGGGCGAGTGTCGGCTGAGTGGTGGACCCCAGTGTTACCGATGCGGCCAAATGGGACATATTGCTCATGAGTACCCCATCAGGGTTCAAGAAAGCCATGGAGGTTGACGTGGTGGAAGAACTAATCAGAGGCATGTAGCGCAGGCTCGAGTATATGCTGTTACCCCTGGAGAAGTGGATGATGAGGCACCGGCGACCCACGATACTAGAGTGATTACAGGTATGATTCTAAATTAATTTTTGGATTTAATGTTTGGCGTGGGTTGGTTCTTCTTTTTCTTTTTTTGGATTTCATGGGTATATGTGATTGATTTAGGAAGAGTCCGGTTGTATGATTTTTATGCTTGTACATTGTTTGATTCCGGTGCATCACAGTCGTTTGTATCTTCCACTTTTGCTCGGATGTGTAATGTGGTCACGGAACCTTTGCCAAAGTCCTTGGTAGTGGCTCTACCCAATGGTGAAATGGTATGGTGTTCCAAGGTTGCCTTGGGTTGCCCATTAAATTTTGATGGAAGATTCTTGGATGCTGATTTGGTGGTGTTTAAGCTGTTGGGTTTTGATATCATCCTCAGGATGGATTGGCTATACCAATATTCTGCGAGTATTAATTGCAGAAGTAGGGTAATTAGCTTTCAGCTTTCCGATGGTGATTGTCTGGAATTTGCGGGGACTAAGCTAAAAGAAAAGCCGAAAATTATATTGGCAATTCAAGCAAGAAGAGAGATTGCATGGGGAGTAGATGCCTTCTTAGTTCAGATGGTGTCTACGCCGTCTGAGAAGAAGTCTTTGGTAAACATTCCCGTTGTGGAGGAATTTCCGGATGTGTTTGTGGAAGAATTGCCTGGGCTACTGACTCACTAAAAAATGAGTAGCACTAATGCTATCCCAAGTGCAGGAGGATGTCGTGTAATAATTAGGAATAAATTCCTAGATCGTCTCCTCAGGGAAAGTTACTTAAAATTAAACTCGTTGAAAAATGTGAAAGAAACCTTCACAAAGAGAGAACAAACAGATGGTATGTGCAATGGATGGAAGAGATTACTAGTCATGGACTAGATTCATATTTTTAGATTTTTTATTGATTGGAATGTAATTGACTTAATGAATTAAACTCAGAAATTAATAAAACGAAATTAAGAATTAAAACTGGATTAGAAAGTAATTAACAAAACATGCATTGAAAATTGAAAAGCCCCAAAATCAATTGTATCCAAATCACACTTTCTCAAATTAAATCATAACAATTGTAGTCACTATTAAAATGAAAACTTAACGTAACAATAAGAATAAATAACATGAACTAAATGAAAAACAGAAAAATCGTTCAAACTTCTAAACCAAGAGTCTCCAAATTAATACAGAAACTTAAGACTGAATTGAAATAGCAAATAGGGAAAGAAATTATCAAGCCAATTGCATGAAGATGAAGGTTTGAGCTGGTGAAGGAGGATGAGCTGTTGTAGCAATTGGATTCCTCAGAGAATTCTTCAATATGCTGCAAGTTGATTGAATGATCGCTTGTCTGAAATCTCTTCTCTGAATCTGTATGAAAATTAATGAAAACAAAAAAAATGAATTCTAAAAGTTTCTCAAAATAGAATTTTTCATGTTCCAAGCCTTGTGGTGATGATGACAAAATAAGCCTTGCTTTGCCTTGAGCTTACAAGGTCATGGGGGGAGGATTTGGGTTGATGAAGTTTTTGTGATGGAAGGGATGATTATGGGTATCCTAAGTGTGTGAATCCGTGTAGTGTATGGGAGCACAAGGTGATATGGTTAGTATTCTTCCCTTGTGTTGGTCGAATGATGGTTGAACTAGAGATGGAATTGAATGAATGATTTGGATTGGAAATGGTCTTGAATGTTGGCTGAATATGTTTGAGCTCTCTATGGAAATTGAAAGAAGAATTGCTTGGATTGAATGCCCCCTTTTTGGTGTTGGCCGAATAGGTTGAGTTCTCTAAGAAAAATGTGGAATGAATGGAAAATGACTTGAATTGCAAAACAAATGATGGATTGTGGTCGACTCTCCTCCTCCCTTTTCATCCGTGATGTGTTCCCCTTTTTTGCCTCTAGAAAATCTGCACTAAGTGAATGATGGAATCAAAATTTGGTGGACTTGATTAAGGCTTCACATGGGTAGTGGGTGGAAAGATTCTTGGTGATTGGTTGGCTAGCTTTTCCTATCTTGATCCGTGTGTTATCCTCTTGGCATCTAAAAAATCTGGACTAAGTGAGTGATGCCTAAATGATGAAGGAACAAAAGAAATGGAGTGGGGCTGGATGTTGGTTGAGTGATTGCCGAAAATGGTGAAGGGAAAAGCTAGATGAGTGGCTGGTTTTTGGTGAGTGGAAGTGGGTGGAAGTGAGTAGAAGTGGGTCCATGTGAATGATGATAAGTTGTTAAAGGAAAAACCAAATGTGTGGGGTTGGATGTTTTGAGTGAGTGTCATGTATGTTAAATGAGAAGTGTAGGTGATAGCTGAATTGGTTGAGAGAAAAACAAGATGAGTGGAGGTGAATGGAAAGTGAGGCCATGTGAGTGATGATGAATTGTTAAAGGAAAAAGAAAAAGTGTGGGGCTGGATGTTGTTTAGTGAGTGCCGTGTATGGTGAAGAGAAGTGTAGGTGAGTGGAAATTGAGTGGAAGGAAGGTCATGTGAGTGGATGAATCTTTAAAGCAAAAAAAAACAAAAGTGTGGGGTTGGATGTATGTGGAGTGATTGGTGTGAAAACTCAAGATAAAGTATGAACAAGGCATGAACATAATGAACCATGGAATGTATGAAAAAAAATGGAGATGGAGATTAAAGAAAGAAATCACTCAACACAAATTAACACAAATGAAAGTTTAGATTGAGCAACTTCCTTTCACGGATGGTAAAAAGTGCTTCTATCTTTTAAGGTTCATGGATTGAACCCAAAAGATGGAAAGTTAGCTCAAGAAACTTTATGAACATGGAGAACAATGGTACAAACGCAAATGATAATGGAAAATAAGAAAGATTATGTACCAGAATGCACTGTAATCAATAGTTGGTAGAATTCAAGCAGAAATTCATGCTTTTAATCAACTAAAATCACAACTTTGATTTATTCATTTTTCCATATAAAACCAATGATAAAGTAATGAAAGAATTAAAATATATTGGTTCTAAAGGCATTACGAATGCAATAATTCAGCTCAATCAGCTACCCCCTGTTCGTGAAATGGAATTTGTTATAGACTTGGAACCTGGAGCAGCTCCTGTACATAAAGCTCCTTACCGCATGGCACCGGCTGAATTGAAAGAGTTGAAGACTCAGTTGCAAGAGCTGGTAGATAAGGGGTTCATTCAACCAAGTACTTCACCGTGGGGTGCGCCAGTGCTGTTCGTTAAAAAGAAAGATGGAACCCTCCGTATGTGTATCGATTATCGGGAATTAAATAAGGTGACCATCAAAAATAAATATCCTCTCCCACGGATTGATGATTTATTTGATCAGCTTCAAGGAGCAGCTGTGTTCTCAAAGATTGATCTGAGGTCAGGATACTACCAGTTGAGGATAAGAGACAAGGATGTGCCCAAAACTGCGTTCAGGTCGAGATATGGGCATTATGAATTTAAAGTGATGCCGTTTGGGTTAGCCAATGCCCCTGCTGCTTTCATGGATTTGATGAATCGGGTATTCCGACCTTATCTAGATTCCTTTGTGGTAGTATTCATTGATGATATTCTGATTTATTCCCGAGATGTTGAAGAGCATGTTTACCACCTTCGTCTAGTTCTTTGGAAATTAAGAGAACACCAGTTGTATGCTAAGCTCAGCAAGTGTGAATTCTGGTTGGAGGAAGTCAGATTTCTTGGGCATGTGATTTCCCGAGACGGAGTGGCTGTTGATCCTAGTGAGGTGGAAGCCATTTTGTCATGGCAACGTCCGACAACAGTGCGCGAGATCCGGAGTTTCTTGGGACTTGCCGGATATTACCGAAGATTTGTAGAGGGATTTGCTCGCCTATTCGGACCTCTCACAGCTTTGACTAGAAAGAATGCAGATTTTGTTTGGTCAGATAAGTGTGAGAGAAGCTTCCAAGAATTGAAAAATAGGTTGACAACTGCACCAGTGTTAGGACTCCCAGAACCGCATAAGCCATTCGTAGTCTTCAGCGATGCGTCTAAATTTGGTTTGGGTTGTGTCCTTATGCAGGAAGGATGGGTTGTTGCTTATGCATCCCGTCAGCTAAAGGATCATGAGAAGAATTATCCGACGCACGATTTGGAATTGGCTGCGATTGTTTTTGCTCTCAAGATCTGGCGGCACTTCTTGTATGGGGAAGCTTGCGAAGTATACACCGATCACAAAAGTTTGAAACACTTGTTTTCCCAAAAGAATCTGAACATGAGGCAGAGGCGATGGCTAGAGCTAATCAGTGACTACCAGTGCGAGATCCAGTACCATCCGGGGAAGACAAATATAGTTGTTGATGCTTTGAGCCGAAAATCGCATTTGGAAGATGAGGCCGAGTCGTCAGGATTGGATTCTTTGCTTTGTGGGATGAGAAGACTCCTTATTGAAAGTTCACAGCAAGAGGAGATTTTATCTTCAGTTCTTGATATTCGGGTAACTGATTTTGAAGAATTGAAGACTCTTCAAAGGAAAGATCCGAAGCTGCTGGATATCAGAAAAAGAGTCAGAAAATCTCGAGGGCCGTTGCACTATAGTATGGATAAAGATGGAATACTTCGGTTTCGAGATCGCAGAGTGATCCCCAAGGATTCAGAATTCAAGGAGCGGATCATGGCAGAAGCTCATGCAGCCCCTTATTCAGTACATCCCGGCAGTACGAAGATGTACCGTGACTTGAAGAAAAATTATTGGTGGGATGGAATGAAGAGGGATATTGCCTCGTATGTTGAGAAATACCACACGTACTGTCAAGTCAAGGTCGAGCATCAAAGACCCGCTGGTATGCTCCAACCCCTCCCTGTTCCTGAGTGGAAGTGGGACGACATCACGATGGATTTTGTAGTGGGTTTGCCGAGGACTCCTAGTGGGAAAAATTCTGTTTGGGTGATTGTTGATCGGTTAACGAAGGGTGCTCACTTCTTGCCTGTTAATAATACTGATTCCTTGGGTAAGTTGACTCACCTGTATGTGAAAGAGATAGTGCGGTTGCACGGCATACCGAAGAGTATAGTGTCGGATCGAGACCCAAGGTTCACGTCTCAGTTTTGGAAAAGTTTGCAGGCAGCATTGGGTACTAAGCTGAAATTCAGTACTGCATATCACCTGCAGACGGACGGCCAATCGGAGCGCACCATTCAGACCCTTGAAGATATGTTGCGAGCATGTGTCATGGAATTTTAAGGGAGTTGGGAAAATCACTTGCCGCTCATAGAGTTTGCGTATAATAATAGCTTCCATGCGACCCAGATGGCTCCTTATGAAGCTCTTTATGGGAGGAAGTGCATATCGCCTTTGTGTTGGGATGAAGTAGGGGAGAGTAGGATAATTGGACTCGAAATAATTCAAGAGATGCAAAGCCAAGTTCGGATCATCAGGGATAAAATGGCGTCAGCTTAGAGTTGTCAGAAAAGCTACGCTGATACCAGGAGGAGAGAGTTATCATTTGAAGAAGGTGATTGGGTTTATCTCAAGGTCTCTCCCATGAGAGGAGTTAAGCGTTTTGGTAAAAAGAGGAAGCTGGATCCGAGGTATGTCGGCCCTTTCTAGGTTTTGGAAAAGATAGGGTTCGTTGCTTATAGAGTTGCTTTGCCAGATTATTTTGGGGATATTCATGATGTCTTTCACGTGTCATCCTTGAAGAAGAGTTTTGGTCAACAAGAGCCATGCTTTGTCGACCCAGAGAGTATTCAGTTGCAACCGGACCTTACTTATGAGGTTGTTCCGTCGCAGATCATGGATTGGAAGGAGCAACGGTTGAGGTCCAAGACGATACCTTTGGTTAAGGTGGCCTGGGGAAATCCGTTAGCTCAAGATTTCTCTTAGGAGCGAGTAGCGGACATGAGGGAGCAGTACCCCTACTTGTTTGAGTAATGACGGTACGTTCTTAATCTTGGTTGCAGTTGGTTTTATGTGGAATTATATGGCTTGTTATAAGTTGGTGTTTGGTCTTGCAAAATTTCGAGGACGAAATTTGTTTTAAGGGGGGGAGGATGTGATGACCCGCTTTTATGTGTATTTTCACTGAAAAAATGTTTTTAATATCGTTTTCGGCGGAACAATTTTTGGATCCCGGAAGTGAGGATTGGACCTCATTTCTTTTCTTTTCTCTTTTCTTTTTCTTCTTTTCCTTTTTCTTTTTCTTCTTTTCTTTCCTTTTCTTTCTTTTTCTTTCTTTGTCTTCTTCTTTTTCCTCTCCGATTCTCTCTCCCCGTGCTCTCCCCTTCCCTTTTCTCCTTCCCGCCGCCCCTACTTCGGCCGGCCGTTTCTCCGCCGTCCGGTGGAGGTGTCGTACACCACCCCCGCCATTCTCTTCCCCTTCCACCAGAGATCATCCCCACCAATTTTCAGAGCCATCGGACAAGCCGTTAGCCGCCACGAGCCCTTGGAAGTTGCTGCCCCTGCCCTGTTTTCTCCCCTGTTGCTGATTTCTTTCTCCGACCAGAACCGCCGCTCGCCGGCGGCGTGGCCTACACCACCCACCCAGTTTTCTTCCCCTCTCACCGGTGACCATCC
This sequence comes from Carya cathayensis, assembly GCA_011037825.1. Taxonomy (NCBI): domain Eukaryota; kingdom Viridiplantae; phylum Streptophyta; class Magnoliopsida; order Fagales; family Juglandaceae; genus Carya; species Carya cathayensis. Next base: position 427,088 of record QGSO01000750.1, on the reverse strand, counting down.
CCACCAAGTTTCACATCCATCCGAGCCACCGTTAGCCACCACGAGCTCCTCCAAGCGACACGGTTTTTCACCGTTTCCGGCACCGTTGCACCACCTCCGGCCACCATCTCTTCACAACTTCTTCCCCTACCTCTTGCCGTCCTAACCCACCTAATTTCGGCCCCGATCCAGCCCCTTTTTGCACTTCCACCGCCGTTTCCACTGCCACCCACGGCCAAAGCTCACTTCCTTTAGCTTCATAAATATCTCAAGGCCATTCCCTATCAATTTCGTGCGTTGGTTTGACCCCGTTCGAAATGGGTAATTTATTACCCACGGCCACAGTGTGAAATACACTGTTACGTTGCTTTTCCTCCGCCGTTTGCAACGCCGCGAGCTTTCAAAAATTACCTTATAGCGCAGTAAGTATTTTCCAAACTCTACTTTTAGATTTAAATATATTGTGCTCTTTCAATAATTTATCTGGTTGGTTGGTTGATTCCGGACTGAGTCCGAGGAGTTCGGGGGTCGGATGGATTGAGGACGGAGTTGCTTAGTTTGTTGATTTATGGTTTGTTGGTTGTGTTGTGCATTGAGATTGCATTTACATGGTGCATGCACGTGCATTTTATTTAAATTGAGAAAATCATGTTTTATTGGCGTAAATGGATTTTCGGGTGCGTGTGTACCACGACCCAAGCCAGGATAGGGTATTATCTCGGTGGAGCTCCTCTGGTCACTCGGGAGCGTAATATACTGAGTAACGTCCCCTGAGCGACAACGGGAGCGGGGGCTAGGGGATGCTTGGCTACGAACGCACCGGGCGTGGAACTGGGCATCGCTCTAAGCACCGACTCCGTGGCCCTTCGCTGGCGAGGGCTAGAGGATGTTTGGCTACGAACTCGTGGGGCGCGGAACTGGACATCGCTCGTCTAGAGGATGCTTGGCTACGAACGCGCAGGGCGCGGAACTGGGCATCGCTTGTTATGTGTGTTATACGCGTGGTGGATTCCCGCGGTGTGGCACAGGAGTCAGGGTGTGCGGATGACCCCTAGGGGAGGTCATGGTGCATACGGTTTATTTGGGAAGGTTATGTTATGGGCCAAATGGACTTTTGGCGTGTTATTTGGAAAGGTTATGTTTTGGGCAAAATGGGATTTTTGGCGTGCGTGAAAAAAATACGGTTTTATGGGTTTGTGCATTGGCATTCTTTCATGCATATTGTTTGAGTTTTTATATGTTTTCATCTAGTGGTATTTGGATTTTACTTACCTGCGGCACCATTTTTGGTACCGTAGATTTTGGTGTAGGAATCGAGGAGGAGGAGGCTGAGCCCGAGGATGCGGCTCCGCCGGAGTTTTGAGTTGGAGTCTATGCTTGGAGTTGGCTTTGAAACAATATTTGTATTTGTAATATTTTATTATGTATGTTTTGAACTGGATTGTATTAAGCTAAGACAAAAATTCTGGTACTTAGTTATATGTCTTTGCTATCCGCTGCGTATTTCTTCGTGCACATTTGTCGCTTGCACACACTTGGCACTCGTCGATAGGGTGGTGACCCGTGTTGTCACCATCCGGACGTCTCGATTTCCCCGTGTTCGTACGTGGGGATTTGGGGGCGTCACATTGCCATTTATCACTCATACAAGGACGTTTCTAGAAGAATGAAATGATGAGATGCATAAGGAAAACCAAGAGGCACTCGGCCAAGCCATCCCATACACCTAGCACCTTCTAGATTGGCACCCTTTCAACTTCCAAGAAAAATATGCATAGGGAAATGGCCCATGGGGAAGACCAAAGAGATTTCCAATAGAGGATTAGTGGGGAAAGCCAAGGGACAAGAAGAATTCTCAATTTTTCCTCCTACCACACGCCCACCCAGGTGTTTTCTCAGATTTTGCCACTTGTCAATCATGTACAATATTCTAGAAGAAATAGGAGAAGACATTTGCGCAAAAGACCATCTTAACCGTAAAGTTTCAACCACCACACTCAAGGGCACACACTCACACACCACTTGTCAACTAGGTTTAAAAGAAGAAGTTTTGGGAAGTGTAAGGTCACCTAAGGAATATGCATGGAAGAGGAAAGACCTTCATAGGGGAAGGAGAGAGACAAGGTCAGCATCTAGAAGTTACCACACGCCTAAGCCATGTGGCATCCATGCAACATCTCATTTTGGAAGAGGAAGAGACTAGTGGATGATTTTACCTAGTTGCCCTAAGGTTCATTGCACTTAGACACATATGAGAGGGGCATTTGAGGCATTTGGCCAAGAGGGGAGGAACCCCACACGCCACCCCAAACCTTGGTCATTCCCAAGGCAATCTCATGATGGGAACTCAAGGGACAAGGATGGCCAAAGTGGAAGGAAGAAGGGCAAGCCATTTGTCCTTCATGCATTGGGTTTTAAGTGACCAATAAGGTTTTGTGGGAGAGTTCTATATAAAGGGGGAAGAGCTACACGCCCAAGGGTTTTCTTTTTTCATTTTTGGACCTTTCATGCTCTCACCCTCTCCATTTTCTCTCACACAAACACTCAAAGGATTTCTCACTTTCTCACACTTTCCTTCCAACCAAACAAGGGAAAACTACCTTCAAGAGGAGATTTCAGCTTAGCAAAGAGGAGGCATGGTGAGATCTTGCTTTCTTGATTCACACACACACCCACATATGACACACTTTCAACTCATGAAGATGAGAATCTCTAATGGGTTCAGTTTTGACCAAATACTTACAATCTCACACTTGTTCTTAAGGAACCAACTAGGATTTCTTGGGGTTTGGTCTAAGCCAAATGATGAAGAGTCTAAATCCTTCATGTAGTCGGCCAATTACTTGTCTTTTCACCCTATTTTGAGTTATGGAAAAGAACACAAGAAAAAGGAAAGATTTCTTAACTCAAAAACCCTAAAAGCTGAATGACCTATTGGTGTTTAAACTCTAGTGGTAGCCTTAGCAATCACACATACTCAAGCCCCACGGATTAGGTTTTTTGGACATTCTAACTAGTTACACTTCAATTTACAACTTGCTATTTGTTAATCTACGTGGATTTTTGTAAGTATACACTCAACTTACTTTTGGTTAATGCATGTATACGTTTGTGTCAATCTTTTGTTTGTTTCTATTACTTGGTTGCTAGTCTTATTTGTTTGATTGAATACTCTTACATAAACTTGGAATATGATAATGGAATGACTAATGTGAATCGGTTTGTTATGAAAAATAGTGATAAGAATCAGATCCCTTACATGTTTTGGTTTTAAGGAAAATGATGTTGATATTTTAGGACTTTTGATTAGTCGGATTTACCCTACTTTGAGTGACTCGGATCTTGATCCAATGCCATGATTTCATGTTTTGTTATACTATGCTATGATTTCTAAGCATTTTAGATGAAGTTTGGAGTATGTTTAAGTGATGATTTTCCATGCTCTTGTGCATATATGTTTCGGCCAAGGCTAGTTTACCTAGTTCCATGTTTGTGTTTTGATACCTTCTGAGTTCTATGATTATCATGATATGAATTAAACATGTTATGCTTGGTTATTTCATGCATGGTATTGCATATGACATATGTCTACAAGTAGGGCTGTACACCAAACCGAGGAACCGACCTCCACCGACGGAAACCGGCCGCCGGATGCCGGAACCGGCCGAAACCGGCGAAGAACCGGTCGGAGGTCGAGTTAAATATATAGAAACCGACGTCGGCCGGTTCGGTTTCGGTTCTCCTGTGCGAAAAATCGCTGAACCGGCCGACCGGTTCTTATATTTTTTTTTTCCCTGTTATACATGTAGAAACGACGCCGTTTCACTTATGAAACATTGAAACGGCGTCGTTTTAGATTTAGGAAACAGAAAAAAAAAAATATAAAGGAACGGCTAAGCCAAACGGCGCCGTTCCAAAATGGGATTCTTCATCGTCCCCACGCCCTTCTTCTTCTTCCCGGTCTCCTTCTTCCTCAGCCCTAGGTTTTCTCTCCTCTGCAACTCCTTCCTAGATTCATGGCAGACGACGGCGCAGCTCCTTCCTTCGTCACAGAGACGCCGACGGCAGACCGAAAACCGCGCCAACGTAGTCGAGACCGATGGCATCGGTTTTCTCTCTCCCAGTCGATCGGTTTCGGCCGGTTGTCAGTAGCCCTCTCCCACGTCGGTGGGGTTTCGATTTGGTGCCGAAACCGACGCCGACGCATCGGTTTACACCCCTATCTACAAGTGTTATAAGAACAAGGCCACAGGTTTACATGATATGTTATGGATCACATGATATGAATCATGCGATATGATATGATATGTTCCAGATCACGTGATTAACTAAGATATTAATGATGACAGACATATGTTTTAAAAAATGCTAAGTCTCCGTTACAAGTTTTAAAAGTGGTCAATGCATGAGTCACAATTCAGTTTTAGTCATGAGTTCTGTACGTGTCCATCCACGCATTGCATGATATACCTCTTGTATGCTTGTGTTACCTGTGATATGTTGTGTGATTACTTACTGAGATTTCTTGAAATCTCACTGTTGTAATTTTTTCACTATCATTCATCTTCCGGACTGGTAGAAGTTGTTACAGGAATAAAAGGTGATACCGATGACCAAGAAGAAGAGAACGGCACCTCCTCCGGAAAGGATCGTGCCTAAGATGGGCATAAGTAGGCCAGAGCCTACTATTTTGTAGCACCTAGAGGCTATAGATTAGGAGATCTCTAAGATCCTCCAGTTTATTGAGAAGTTTCGATGCCTCAATAATAGAGATAAAAACTGGGTTTTGGAAAAGTTAGTGAGTCCTATGTGGATGGAATGAGGCTTATTATGGATATAGGACTCTCATCGCCAGAAATGCGGAAGTTGATGGGAGCTTACTTAATTTTGTCTTATGATGGATCTTTAATAGTGGGGAGATTGTATAATGAGAACTTAGGAAGGTTTAGATGGCCTGCTTATTTCTAGAAAGGAATATTTGGTCCCGTGTTTTGGTAGACTAAGACTCATATTATGTTTTGAGAACTCTCTTTATTGATGATGGGACAAAGTTTGGGAAAAATATTTTTTTTTTGGTACCATGTACTATGCAATTGCTTGCAGCATTGCTTAGATTTATTTACCTTTTTACTATTTTCTGCTGAACGTTTATTACATAATGCTAAAATATCTATAAGAATTGCATATTATCTGTGATGTATGAGAGGTGTGTAGCCTTGTATTACATGTCCCAACGTCTCAATCACCGCTAAATCCCAAGTAGGGGCTAGGGGCACCACAAATAATTATCTCATAATAGTATATTATTGAATATAACAATATAAGTTCTAATTATATAACTAAATAAATATACTAGTATATATGATAAATGTATAAATAAATGCATATTTTTATAACATAGGTATTAATATCGGAGTCGGATTCAAAGTTAGAGTCAAAGTCGGAGTTGGATCGGATCGAAGTTGGAGTCGGTCCAATGACACCTCTAACTCTTTACTCCAGCTGAAAAACTTAAAAAAAGGAAAAAAAAAAACACTCTAACTCTGATAAGCAGAGTCGAGCTAGATCAGAATTGGATTTGGAGTCGGATTTTTGAATTTTTGCCCAACCCTAAATTTAGTGAAAGTGTGTTAAGTTCTTTGGAATCCAAAAATATATCAGTAATTTAAAACTAAAAATATATGTAATCTTTTGGAGAAGTTTTATCAAAAAGATTTTACAAAACAAGAAAAAAATCAATTAAGATTTCAGTTGCAACATTTCAAGTACAATGTGCCTTATCTTATCATCCAAATCTACAAGACTTATCCATAATTTATGACTAATGCCAACTACCTTGCAGGTTTTTTCAACAACGAACATCGCAAACACAAGACTCTGAAATGAAATGAAGGATGGCTTTCTTAGAGACTATTTGATAGTCTACAATGAGAATGAATTGATAAATATTTAGAACATATGTTATAGTTGATCAATTTATTCAATGAAAATGCCAATTGACATAATTGGTTCTATTTAACTATTTCTTTATAAATTCAAAATTCTACTTGAACAACATACTTTTTTTTTTTTTAATCTGAATTCAAATTCAAATATGTTCCACAAAAGGATATTAGTGGGACATATTTCTAACAACTAGACAGTAAGATGTACACATAATGGCCCAATGAAACATGCCTAAATATTCGGCAATACAGAAGTTGTGTGGTCCATTCGTCTTGGTTAAAAATGGGGAAAAATCAGGAACAAAACGCTAAACAGAAATCACAATCTTCTCTCGTATTTACATTGCAATAGTCAACATTATTTGAAGATAATGGAAAAAATCAAAATGCTCTTGTGCATTCACCTAACCATTTGTACATGAAATCAGATCATACATAAGTTATATCTAAAACTTTACCTTCTACATTAGTACATATGTTTGAAACTCCTAAATGAAATATAAAAGAATATGCATATAAATATATATTTATGTACATATAAGTGACAGCACCATGTCACGTTCCTAACCTTTTGACACCGCATTCAGAGCAGAACTTAGAAGTTTCTCTCAAGTACGGGGCCCCACATTCGTCACAAAACTTTGCCGGGCTGGATGGCTGACATATGATCAATCTTAAAAGTTCAGTAAAGACATAGGTTGAAAGAAGATAACAAATAAATCCTCCTGAGCCTTTTTCAAACATTCCCAAAGCTATAATGAAGGCCTACTTTGTTTTCCATAAGAAAAAGCTTCAATAAAGATTCGAGAAAATTAAGCAGGATTCATAGATAGTTTAAGCTTGTGAGGATACATAAAGATTCTAATCAAATATACAATGAAGGAAATGGACCATTATTCTGATGTAATATAAGGGACAAAAAGATCACATGAATTGAGACATTGAAATGACATACTGGCCATTGTTCCTGACATAATCACAAAGCAAAAACATTCCCTCTTAATAGATTGGCAATACCAGTTCACACTCACAACATCACATTTCAACACAAGAAAACATGTGAATGCAAAACTCTGATAAACAATAAATTACACGAAAAATAAAAACGCACAGTAACACCTCTCTAAAAATATTTCTCAATATAACTCGCTGTTGAAAACAAAAGCACGCACATACACACACAAAGAAATCAAAGGAGTCCTATGGTCAAATATGCTTTTTGGGGACAGATAGCAGGTTATCCAAGGAGTCCTATGGTCAAATATGCTGAGCTACTTTTGACCAACTTTGTTTTGGCTGGCTATAATAATGGAAAATAAGAAGTCCACAAATAGGTTGTATAGATGTGCTTGTTCTACACCAGCAACATTAGCTAAAATTTAACATAATATCTTATCTTTGAGGGTAACCATGCCACTAGCCATGAAAATAAAAGTAAAACTTATGATATTCAAATAGGTGCTATCATAATTCATAGTGGATGGAGGAATAATCAAATTAATAACCCACCAGTACATGCAAACGCCCTCCAGCATGACCACCACCTGTGAGCGGTTGTAAGGATGCCATCTGTTGTGATATGGTTGGTTGATGAGGATGAGAAATTTCAGGCAAGTGAGAAGCAGGAGCACATTGATGACTGTGAGGATAGTGGGATGCAGGGTGCATGTGTTGTTGATGATTCTGATGAACTGGGTGAAATTGGGGCTGATGCGAAAGCTGTTGCATAGGATGCTTGCAAATGATCTGCTGCTGATTTTGTGGCTGCAAAGAGGGATAAGCAACGATAAAGAAATTTTACAAAAGAACAAAGAAGGGCTCTATATTGAATGCCATAAATATATCAAGAACACATTTGCAAACGTCTCAATCACAACCATGGCAATCTAATAGCATTATTAATATGAATATAGACAAAGATTGATTTTAGTTGATTTCTGAGTGGTGCATGTGAATATAAATATCTAAACAGGATTTGCTCTGAATCATGAAGTGAGCTAAAATGAGGTGAACTCCACATCTAGGCCCTGCCCATTATTTAAAAAAAAAAAATGGACACAGAAATCAGTCAAATGATTTTAACCAGCCTTAACCTCTTCAGAATCACTTTTTTATTCAACTATGGAATGCATGATAAGGTCTCAAATTAATCTCTTGTTCAACATGTAGATATGGCACGAGTCTTCAAAGAAGTGCTGCTAAACATTTTTGTTGTTGTACTTCAGGTTTTTCCAGCTCGCTAACTACTCTCAGCACAGCATCATGACATTCTTTCACTCCAGCTACAGTTAGGGCTGTCGATTATTTACATGACCCTCGAACCCAACACGTAATATTTCTTTCGATAAGTAAAAAGATATTTTATTGATATTCAAATAGGCATAGCCCAAGTACACAGGAAGAATACATGTGATTACACCTAGTTAGGAACTAGAAACTGACATGTAATATTAGGGTTAAGGTTGGGCATAATTGGGGTTAAGGTCCATTAGGGTTGACCCGAATTTGACCCGGTTAATAATTGCGTAGTATTGAGTCAGCCTGTGGGTTCATGGGTTGACCCGATCATCCAAAAGGAAACCGGTCAGTTGGGTCAACCCATGACCCGATTGACCCGCTACATATTTCTAACTAGAAATTGAGTTTTAAATGGAAAAATAGAATTCTTGTTTTAATTATATTCTTAAATGTTTCTTGTATAACCTGTGTCTTGTTGTATGGTAGTAAGAATGTTCAAATATTTGTGAATCTTTTTCATTCTTGTTTTTCTTTTTAAACGGGGTCTTGTTGGGTTGACCTAACCCGAATTGATATACGGGTCAACGTTAGTTAGTTGGGTTGGGTTCAGGTCAAGGTGTTTGACCCAATTAGTTATTCATGTCAGGTTCAAGTTGACTTGAAATTGACCCGACTCTAATCCGACCTGACACAATTGACAGCCCTACGCCACAACATAACTTCACTCACATAAGTTTGGCAGTATTAATGTTAGGCCATGCATAACCATTAACCCTGGTGGAGCATAATTCTGGAGGATCAGAACTCCAATTTCAGGTCCTGATCCACTGTACCCATGAGACAAGCTCTATGGAAGTTGATGCTAAGCAATAGGGGTGTAAAAATTAACTAGAAAACGGGCCGGAAACTGTCCAGTTTTGGACCCGTTCCCTTAGTTTCAAAACTGGCCGGTACCGGTCCATTTTCAGTTCTATGCTTTTTAGGACCGGACTGGTTCGCTATATTATATATTTTAAATTAATTTTTTTAATATTATATATAATATTTTTTATATGATATATAATATATATAATAATATAAATTATAATTATATATAAAATAATGTTATTATAATTTATAACATAAAATTTTAATCTTAAACATGAAAATTTATTTGATCATATGCTTTAATCATAAAATATATATATATTAATAACATTTTATGGCCTAATAATAATAGTCTAATACTATATTACTCTTAGTAATATATTTTAAGTCTATCTATAAATTACTATATAAATCACTATACTAAATAATTATATATGAAATAATGATATAGTAATACTAATACTATCACTATCAATTTTATAGTTATAATAAATTAAAATCACTATAACAAATACTAATATATAGTTATTCTAATCACTATAACTAATACTAATATATATTAATACTATTAAAACTAGAAAACTAGACCGAACTGGATCGGAACCTGTAAATCCGGAGGTACCGGTTTAGGAGGGTAACTGGTGCGTAATTGGTTTTTGAAAATGCAAAACTGGTGCATGATAGTTCGGTCTCAAATTTTGTCCAAAACCGGACCGGTTACACCCCTACTGAGCAACTACAAGTATTTGCTAACCTAATTCGAGGCTTGTTTTCTAACCATCTCTTTAATGAACCTTGTAGGATCTACAATATTTCATGCAAACAGAATATCTATCAATCTAAACACCTGAAATTAGATTGTTAGTTGGGTCGACAATCATGCAATGTCCTATAAGCAGGGCAATAAAGTTGTTCATGTTAACATCGATTATAGCGACATTTCTGGACCAGTGACCAGAAAGGATTTAGCACTAAAGCGAAACAAAAGATCGGAGAAAAAAATGAAGGGGAAAGGAGCAGAAAACAAGTACCTCCCAAAGGCAGCTTGCGAAATTCATGTTTCGGAACAATAAATAGCGAAAACTTTTATAGGATAACTAAAGTCAAAAAAAAAAAAACATACAGTGCCTATGCATGGTGAATATAAACTAGGTATCATTTTGCATTAAAGAGGCCCACCAATTAAAAAGAAAAAAATTGATAAAATCAAAAGTAACGTTTGGGAGAGAGAGAGAGAGAGAGACCTAATCGTTATTTTGTGAGGCTCTAGATTATCGTCACAGAATAACAATGTGTCATTTGCAAAATGGAGATGAGACACTAGAAATTCATTGACACCCAATTCCTTAAATTTGAATTATCTAGAGGATGATATGTTTCGATTCAAAAATATCCTAAATAGACAAATAGGGTCCCAAATAAGGATAGAGATAAAGCAGCTGTAATTACCAAATGTTATCCCTACTTCATATCCTAATTTGTGAACAAGAACCAGCTCCCGTTCCATGATGCGGCCAATTCTTTCCTTCTAAATCTTTCAATTTTTCCTCTTCTATTTCCACATTCTTCTTGAATTCTTTCTCATACTAGTTGTAGCCTGATCATGAGGCTGAGCTGTAGGTCAGCTACCAAGTTCGTGGCTGACTAGCCTTTTCATGGATCAAACTAGATCAGTCTGCCTTCTCGTTATCCAAAAGAAGAAAAAAAAAATGGCTAGGCACATGTTTCAACTTTCCTTTTGAACTTTTTAATGAAATATTTTATTAATTAACAAAAAAACATGATTAGGGTTTTGTGGATAAAGTGAAGCCATGATGGTTGTCCTACAGCTTCCATGGTTCCCCCAGTTTTGTATTGGCAAGCAAGTTGAAAGACGTAAAGAAACAGGAGGAGTTGGTCGTATTCAGAATCAGAAAAGGTTTCTATTAAATAAATTATGTGGTTGTGATGGGATTCTGAGTGAGCTTTATGCATAGAGGAGGAGAAAATATGATATTGCTAGAGAACTGGGCCACACAATCCTTGCCGAAAAAGTGAGTTGGAGACAGATATCTAGCACTATGGCGGAAGGAATGAGACACACTGAAATTTTCCATCGTTTGGCTAACTTGAATCAAACGAAAAATACTATCAAATCCCTAGTGATCAGCAGCTCAATCTCAACAGAGCCAAAAAAGTAAGTGAGCATATCATACATTTTTACATATGCCTTTACTCTAAACAGTTCATTTGGCGACGCAAGCCATATGGTCTTAAATTTGATGCTGTTGGAGTGGAGGAAGCCACATGGATAAAAGGAGAGTTTGAGGAAAGAAAAATCCATAAAGTCATGCATGCTCTGAATGACAAGAAGGCAGTGGGTGCGGATGGATTCTCTAATGCCTTTTCATAGATGTTTTGGAAGATGCTCAAGGAAGATTATAAATTCCATGAGTTCCATATTAGCAGAAAGTTTGAAAGAAGCCTAATGCAACTTTTATAGCATTTATTCCAAAGAAAACAAGCAGTGGTGTGGAGATAAAGGACTTCTGTCCCATTAGTCCAGGGGGTGGTGTTTACAAGATTATTTCTAAAGTCCTAGTGTATAGGATGAAGGTAGTGCTCAAGAAGACAATAAACCCAAATTGCATTCATAAGGGAAGATATATTTTAGACACAATCCTAATTGCTAATGAACGTCTTACAAACATATTTTTATCAAGAACGTTATGTATATGAGATTCAGAGTAGGCTTACAACCATGTGAATTGGGATTTTCTGCTATGCTTATTGAGGGGATGTGGTTTTGGCGCAAAGTGGTGTCAGTAGATAGCAGTGTATTTCTACCGTGCATTTCTCCATTCTGATCAACTGAACAACATCTGGCTTCTTCAATAGTTCTTGCAGTCTGCATTGAGAGGACCCTTATCCCCTTTGCTCTTTGTTGTGTCAAATGTTAAATGCAATGGTAGATGGGGGACTCTTATCAGATTTTTCTGAGGCAAAGGAACTTGAATGAACTGCCAATGCTCCAGATCTTTTTCACAGATGAGACATTGTTATTCAATGATCACCAAGGGTTGAACCCTTGAGTTATTCCAAGCGGCTTGGCATGTACTAGGTTTTGGGTTTGAATCTGAATATAGATTCACCTTAGACTATTACTATTAGCAACGTAAGGATTTATTAATTCCCTAGAGGGGCTGTGGTCTAAGCTATGATTCAAACCTGACTTGAGGGTGCGCCTGCAGCTTCCTGCTGTCTAGGCCCCTCTTGTCTGTTTCCTAGCAGGTAGAGTGCTACTATGGTCATGCCCAGGTAGAGAAGCCGCCCCCTCCTACCCTTTTTTATTCAGCAAAAGAAAAAAAAAACAATTAACTAATCAGTGAGGATTATTCACAGGAAAGGTGAACTTTATTGACCCTAGTGGATCCACCTTGTCCTAGGTTGGCATTGACTAAAATGGTCCCATGCTTTCTTTCTTGGTCAACCAATGAATTTGAACCAATCAACTTGATCTAATACCAATGGTTAAAATAACATAATCATTTTTTTTATTTGCAGTTAAAATAACATAATCATACAATCTAAAGGTATCCTTTCATCCAATCATTTACCCAAACATAAAAATTAATACAACTTTTACAAACTCCAAAACAAAAATACTCTTAAAAACTTTACCTATCCACTTTCACAAACTCCAATATAAAAATTATTTTCAAAAAATCTTACTCAAGTTTTTCTCTTCTTTTCCAAAACCCAATCTCAAAAAAAATCTCAAATATTCTCCAAATCTGTGTAACCAAACATACCCAAAACATAGCAACAATAATATAATTGCAAAAATTATAAATGCCTGCTGAAAATGCCTTGTATATATTTGATTCACATATTCCACAAGATGATAAGCAACTAGATTTTTCTCTCTTTATTCCTCTTTATAGTTCCATTCCATAATAAGTTTCTAAACTATAGGAAAATAAGATTTCTAACTATGTGGAGGACTTACCATTTGAACTCCTTCCCTTTCACAGTAATTATATTTCAACGAAAATGTTGTAATCTCAATAAACTTAGTGGTCAGTCATTAGATTGGAGCCTGACTTTGATAATATTATGGACTATTATATATCATTTTATATAAGTAATTTTATGTACTATATATCTAATCTACTCTAACAATTTAACACGCTACTTAGAATTGCAATGTAATGACTTATACGTTATTTGATAAAAGGTTGAGAGTTGACTAATATACAAAAATACTTTTATTTCAATTCAAAAAAAAATTGTGAACTATTTCATCTGGTCTTTCTTTTGTGATGCCATATAGAACAAAAAACAAAGCATGGGTCAGTCTCTTTAGTTCTGTGCATCACAAATTTCATATTAGCACATAGGCAGCCCACAGCAAGTCATTAATTCATTGTTGGTGGGAAAATATAAGCTTTTTTTATATGTAAAAGAAGACGAGCTCTACGAAAATGGAAAACCAAAATGCATTTTAACAGCAAGTTCTAAACCAAACAGACCATTGAGGGCAGTATGAAAGTATGAAGTAAAATGTATTTTAGCCCTTTTTTTTTTTCTCAAGTAAGGTAGTGCTGGATTCGGATCCACTACTCTGTAAGAGATGTGGTCGATTATTAAATAGAAATTAAAGACTAACACATAGAAAATAGACAATAATTGCTTCTTAAATAAATTCACTTACAGAGCGAAAACCTTGAGCAGTAGCCAATGTAGAAGAGTTATCCGTGATGGGAAATGCCTGAAAATACAACAAAAGAACAAGAAGTTACATCTACCTTCAATTTAGTCAGTAAGGCACAGCAATCAAAATGTCTTACAATCTACTTAGTTGAATTCTCGATATTTTCTATAAAAGCTTTATGAACAAATCTCTTGTCATTAAGCAGAAAACAAAAAGTTTAATGACATATCTTTTCCTTTGATAGCACAAATTTTGTTAAAAGCACAGTGGGGTGCAACCCAAATACACAGGAATTGTACAAAAGGATATACCCTTCTAGCACAAAAAAGAGCAAAACTCCTTGAGCTCTAAAAGATTGGAGACTTTGTAGCCGGTGTAAGCAACCAACCAAGCATAGAGATTGTTCAGCATGATGGCTTTTAATTCTATCACCGTCCTTTCATGAAAATTAAAGGATCAGACATTGTAATCTTGCCAAATACACCACATTAAACTCAAAGTGACCATCTTCCAAGCTTCTGCATTATTATGGCCAATGCAAGGAATCCACCAACATGCCAACAACTCCACCACATGCTAGGGCATAACCATTCAGACCCAAAAATGCAAAATATCTTCACCAATAAGCTCCCAGTGAACTCAAATGCAACAGAAGAAGATCTATGTTTTCCTGATTTTGCTTGAACATTCAACACCATTCCATTACCACAATATGCCCCTTTCTCAAGTTATTCATTGTTAAAATATTTCCTAGAATGTGCTATATTTATCCAAATACACTTACATGGAAAAAAGGAGTGAACTAGAGGGGCAAACCCTTTGAAATAGGATTTGACCTTAAAGATTCGTCTCATGGACGAGGTCTGTAACACCCCGCTCCCCACAATTAACAATAAATCACTTTTAGAAATTCCAGGGGAAACTAGAGTGCTACTACTGAACTTGAATTAAAATATTTTTATTTTATTCTAAAGGAAGCACCAGGTACAAAGATTCTTATAATAATTAAAGTCGTTTTATATTAAAATACTGAAATCATAAGAGAGAGTGCTTGAAAGCATTTATTAAAATTTCTCAAAGTCTACGCTATAAACTTAAAATTTATGTACATGATCCAGGCCATTGTCATGCCTTCCTAGACCTTAGACTAAGACCCGTCTTGCAGCTCTACCTTCGTAAATATTTTGACCTGGAGTAGTTTAAAAACATTAAAAAAAAAAAAAAAGACTAAACTGAGTCGCTGACTCAATAAGAAGCCTGTCATAATGTAAACATACTTAACATAAGGTTTTTCATAAAATATTTCATGCCGAGAACTTAAAATCATGATTGTTCATACATATGCTATGACATGCATGACTTATTTGAATTAATTGACTTGTTTGGCTGATTTGAATTATCTAACTGTTTTGACTGGCCCACACACTTAACCCTGTGTGCAAGGTTGTGCACTGGTCCAAGGGGAACCGCTGATCTAATATGATAAAATACTACGGTGGACCACGCTTGAGTCCATGGCTTGCACATCCATCCTAATTGCATTGGTACCAAGCATCTGAATGGCCATTTGATTTATCTGATCTTTATCTTACACTTTATCTTATGAAAGCTTACGTGTGAGATGCATGAGCTGTATTTTTTTTTTTGATAAGTGAGATGCATGTGCTGTATAATACATACATAACTATAATATAAGAAATGAAACATGATCATGAGTTATGATGAATGATGTGCTTGCAGATATCATAACATATGTGGAACATAAACATTGGCTTCCAAAGAATTGGTTTTAATAATAATAATAATAATATAACTAGTTAATGTATATTAGTCTTAATTTATGATCAAGCTACTTACCTTGCAACGTTAATCCAATATTTTCGACATGAAATCGATCACGTAAACTAGAAGAAGAGAGAAAACATGAGGGATATTGTGAGAGGAATGAGGCAATCGGCTATTGATGTGGTGAATGTGGGACATGCACGGTATTGGACTTGGTATCTTGGGTTCGGCCGCTGCACTTATGGAGGTTTATGGTTTTTCTAAATAACATACGGAATGAAAGATATTTATAGAGAGATTTAGGAAAGGGTGCCGACGAGTTCGAGTTGGATTCGGTCGCGATTATTCAAGAAGAAAGTTTGAATTTAAAAACATGATCTAGTAGATCATTCAATGTATGATTGGCAGTGATTGAGACTACGTAGGAGACTTCAATCAGTGATGATTTTAAATTGAAATAAATTTCTAACGGCTGATCTTTAAATTCTAAAATGAGCCTAACTCATTAGATAAATATATATATATATATATATATATATATATTTTTGGATAGTTAATAAGAGAATTTTATTTCAAGTAAATAGGGATAACCTAAGTACACAGGATGGATACAAGTGAATACACCTAAATGCAAGCTAAAACAAAACATGACTAAAACAGAACAATACAAATGTTCTCGTCCCTTAAAAGATTCTTCACCCAAAAACTTAAAGTGCTAAAAGAAAAACTCCTTAAGTTCCCCCATAGAACGTTCACAATCTTCAAAACATCTTTCATTCCTCTCCAACCATAGGCACCAAAATAAACACAAGGGGGATCATCCTCCATACTGCTGCACTGTCTCTACTCCCCACAAGACCTTGCTAGCAAGCCAAGAAATCCACCACATGCATAGGCATCACCCAAGCAATGCCTACCCTTGCAAAAATCTCATTCCACAACTTTGTCACCACCTCGCAATGAAGAAAGAGATGGTTAACAAATTCACCATCCTTCTTACACATATAACACCAATCAACTAGCATAAAACCTCTCTTCCTCAAATTATCCATGGTTAATATGTTCCCAAGAGACACCAGACAACAAAAGAAAGCAACCTTATCTTGGCCCTCCAAATACATTTCCAGGGATAGTCTTTAGCTCCCTAACTAATTAACACCTTGTAAAAAGATTTCACAGAAAATCTGGAGTTATTATCTTGCACCCACAACAAACTATCCTCCCTATTCTGATCAATCTTCATATCATATAATCTTCCAAAAAAATCAGATACTTCACCCACTTCCCAGTCCAACACATCTTTGTTGAATTCCACAATCCAATGTAGCATGAAAATTGAGTCTAATTAAAAATCCTAATCAACCTTAATAATTTATCGCTTGTGGGCTTATCCAGTATGGCCCATTAAATATAATTTAGTTGCAATAAAAATTATCAATATTCTAAGTTTAGAATTATTGGGCCGGATCATTACAAGGTCCAAACACATTTGATCCTCTGTGCCACTTCTCCATGTAAGAGAGTATAAATGGTTAAAAAAACAACTCCATCTCCCAATCATGGGCAGATCTTATCAAAGTTCCCAATCAATGTTAGATCTTATAGAAGTAACATTCCACTCGGGTGCATTATCTATGAACTGCAAGTTCTCTACAATGGAAGCCTCCTTGCAAAGAGATTGACAAAACAAGTCGGGGTACATTGAAGAAGTATTAGGAAATCTTCCCAATATTTCCTAATTTTTTTCCCATGCCCCTACCTCCAAAAAACTCCCCAAGAAATATTACGAGACACTATCTAATGTGGGTACAACAAAAGATTACTCTTGTATCCCTACTCTCCAACCACACCATCTCTCCTCTTCACCAATGGAATCCATCCCAAGATCATCTAACTTAGGTCTACAAGAAAACTGTTTAGAGTATAGGAGAGTCTAAACTGAAAATATGCTCCCTAATGTTTGTGTTATCAGTCAACAAAGCATCACCAATATCAAGAGAGTCAATCAAGTTATTTTTGTGATTTAAATTTGCTAGCTGATGAAAGAACTTTGTATTCTTGTCTCTTTTGACCTAAAGAGTTCATGATTTCTGTCTCTAGCACTCCAAAAAGAGAATCCTTTCCTACTTGCTAGAAACCTCAACCCTTCTCAACAACTCAAACTATCTTTTTTTATGGGTAAAAATAATCAACTCAAACTTAGATAAAGTGCGTTCTTCTACAAAAATATCCAGCTTACCAAGTTTTTCCATTAAGTCATGCTGCCTTTCCCCTACATTGTCAAACACCTCAACGTTTCATTTCTTCAAGTCTTGTTTCAAGGCTTTTCAATTTGCACGCCACAATCTAGCTGGGAGAACCTTGGAAACTATAAGACCTACGCCACAATTTCACCTTATCCATAAATCCCTCACTTTACAGCCACATATTCTCAAACTTAAAATGACCTCTACTGTACACCTATTGTCACAAGAAAACATAAAAGGAAAAAGGTCCATTAGTGATACAGGGAGCCTTCTCTAAGAAAACATTAGGAATTTAGCTTCCCATTCAGGAAAGAGAATAAACCTGCAATTTGGGGACCACATTGCCTAATCACGCTTGTTGGACCAGCTATACTTCCCTCCCACGAGGAGAATATCAATAAGGCTGTGTACAAAACTGAATTCAGACAACTCCACTATAGCTTGATTGCTCAAGAATAGCAGATATCACCTGACCTCTCACTCAGATAGCAGATAACATTAGAGCCACCCCAATACACCAACTAATTTAACACCCCAATGCATCCCAAAGAAGTCTTCTGATACAATTATCATTAGATCCATAAACTCCAACAAAGCCCCACTTAAAATTTTCATTGACATATTTGAACCTACAGGTAACAATGAAATCTCTCACACATCCATCATTTTTTTTTCCTGATAAGTAACATCCATCAATTTTTCCTACCACCTTCCCATTACGAATGAGCAAAATCCCTCTGAAAGCCTCATTTGAGTCCATAGGGCACCAATCCGTGTGTTGCATCTCACAAATAACAATACTAGAAACAATAGGCAGCTTAGTCTCCCGCAAACAAACAAAATTCGTTTCAATTCCCTGATTAAATTCTTGACATGTTAATATCATTTGTCTTTAAGAGACCATGCAGAAGTTCATAGATAGAAGTATTGTTAGAACTTTGTGGGGATGTCTTCATATGGGCTGGGTCTATCTTGCCTCTAAAGGGGCATCAATAGGTATTCTTTTGTTGTGGGATACAAGAGTCGTCAACCTGGCTGAGGAGTATGTCGGGGAATATATGGTGGCTTGTTCCTTAAAAATGTGGATGATGGTTACAAGTGGTATTTCACCGGTCTATATGGTCCTAATGTGGACAACAATAGATAGTTCCTTTGGGAGGAGATTGCTGGTATGTGTAGTTCGTGGGATGGGCTGTGGTGTATTGGGGGGGATTTTAATATAACTCATTTTCCAAGTGAGAGGTCGGGGGATTCTTGTATTAGCCAAGCTATGGCAGAATTTTCTGATTTTATTTTTGAATTGGACTTAGTTGATTTACCTCTGGCAAGGGGAATTTTACATGTTCCAAAGGGACGGCCTAGTCAAGACTGGACAGATTCATTATATCTTCATCTTGGGAGGCCCATTTTTCTGATTTATGTCAAAACAGACTTCCAAGGCTATGTTTGGACCATTTCCCCATTTTGCGAGATTGTGGGGGTCTCCATAAGGGACATAGATATTTTAAAGTTGACAACATGTGGTTGAAAGCTGATTTTTTGTGGAGAAGGTGAGAGTGTGGTGGTCCTCTCATGATTTTTCTAGTATGCCCAATTTTGTGTTGACTGGAAAGCTTAAAGCTTTGAAGAAATAATCTGAAATAGTGGAATGATGAAGAATTTGGGAAGATTGATGATCAGAGGAAGATTCTTTTTGAGGAACTTTCATGCTTTGATGAAAAGGAGACTGTTGAGGTTCTCATGGATGAGAAGGCAAGGAAGATTGTTTCCATGGCTGATCTGGAAAAGCTTACTCTCATGGAAGAAATCTCATGGCGACAAAAATCCCGGGCCCTTTGGCTAAAGGAAGGAGATAAGTGTACCAATTTTTTTCTTAGAGTGGCCAACTCTCATAGACGACTTAATGCTATTGAGGTGCTGCATTCGGAAGGATATGTTCTTTTGGACAGATCTGAAATTAAGGATCACATAGTGCAGTTTTTTTACAATCTACTCATGGAGCAATTCCCATGGAGGCCTAAGGTTGATGGGTTGGCTTTTGACACGATTGATCAATAATGTGCTGACTGGTTATAGAGGATGTTTGAAGAGGAAGAGGTGTTTAATGTGCTGAAAGAAATGGACAGCAATAAAGAGCTGCGACCGGATGGATTTTTTATAGCTTTTCTCCAGATCTATTGGGATATTATCAAGGAGGATGTTATGAAGGTTTTTGTTGAATCACACTCACATATAGAAAAGCATTAATGCAATCTTCAGAGCACTTATTCCACAAAAGGCCGAGTCTATGGAGGTGAAAGACTTTAGTCTTATAAGTCTTGTGAGTGGAATTTATAAGATTATATCTAAGGTTCTAGCCAATTGTTTGAGCACGATCATGGAAAAGATTGTTTCGAAGCCACAAAATGCATTTGTTAAGGGGAGATGGATTTTGGATTCAATCCTTATTGCTAATGAATGTTTGGATAGTAGAATTAGCTTCGGAGTTCCAGGTTTTCCTTTGCAAACTAGATATGGAGAAGGATTTTGATCATGTTAACTGGGACTTCTTGGTTTATATTCTCGGTAGATTCTGGGGAGAGGTGGTGCAGTTGGATGAAGTATTGTATCACTACCACTAGATTCTCGATGTTGGTTAATGGCACTCCTGAGGGTTTCTTCAACAGCTCCTGCAAATTGAGACAAAGAGATCCTATATCTCCTTTTCTCCTCACCTTAGTTATGGATGTATTGAGCAGAATCTTAGAGGTAGAGGTGGATGGGTCTTTTTTGTCTAGATTTTCAGCGGGTGGTACTTCATTTGGGAGCGTTAATGTATCTCATCTTCTCTTCCCTGACAACACCTTAATCCTTCGTGAGCCAGATCCTAATCAAATTCGTTCATTGAGAGCCCTCTTACTTCGTTTGAAGTTGTTTTTGGTCTCAAGGTGAACTTGTTTAAATCTGAATTGGTACGAATTGGCTTGGTAGATCATATCAGAGACTTGGCTGAAATCTTGGGTTGTAAGGTTTCTTCTTTGCCTATGAAGTACCTTGGTCTTCCATTAGGGGCCCCTCCTAAATCCAAGGTAATATGGGATGGTGTTATCGAAAAAATGGAGAATAAATTGATTGGTTGGAAAAGGATGTGTATCTATCTAAAGGGGGAAGAATCACTCTCTTATTATTATTATTATTATTATTTTTTAATAAGTAATAAGTTATCTCATTGATATAAAGATAGGCAGAGCCCAGGACACTAGAAGTATTACTAACAAAGGAGCACCAGCCTTTTCGTATATACTTCCATAGCCCCACTCCATAAGCCCCCCTGCCCTCTTTAGAACACCAGCCCCCCCGTTCACTACCATACTTCGTGTCAATCACCCCTTTCCATAAGGCTCCCCTCTCAAGTTATAACGCCACAACCATTTACCTAATAGAGCCTTATTGAAATCCCTCACATTACGAACTCCCCAAACCACCGTCTCTCAAAGGAGAGCAAACCTTGTCCCACCCCACTAAGTGGAATTTAAACTCATCACCTATTCCACTCCACAAAATTCACGCTGAATTTTCTCCATTCTCAATGCAATGCTAGTGGGAAGGGGAAATAAAGAAAGGTAGTATGTTGGAAGATTTGATAAAGTGCTCTTGATAAGTGTGATCCACCCCCCTTTAGATAAATACAACCTTTTCCACCCAGCCAGCCTCCGCTCAAATTTTTCCAGCACCACCTCCCAAATTGACTTAGCTTTGAAATGAGCTCCCAATGAAAGACCAAGGTACTTCAAAGGCAGAGAAGAAACCACACAACCCAAAACGTTAGCGAACCCCCAAATGTTGTTTACATCACCAACCGCGACCATCTCCGTCTTAGCAAGGTTAATCTTCGACCCAGATACTGCTTCAAAACAAAGTAAGATGGCTTTCAAAGATTGGATATGCCCTGCATTTGCCTCACAAAATAGCAAGGTGTCATCTGCAAACAAAAGGTGAGAAATAATGGTAGAGCCATGGATATCTCCCACAAAGAAACTTGAGAAAAATCCACCCTCTACTGCAGCCGACACCATTCTACTTAGCGTCTCCATTACTAGAACAAACAAGAGGGGTGACAATGGATCACCTTGGCATAGTCCTCTTGAACTATTAAAAAAGCCCACTAGATCTCTAGTTACCAAAACCGAAAACCGAGCCGTTGACACACAATGCCTCGTCCATTTCCTCCATCTTTCCCCAAAACCACATCTCCCTAGCATATATATCAGAAAATCCCAATTAACATGATCATATGCCTTCTCCACATCTCTAGCCACGTGCTCCTTTATCACAACCTGATCGGAGGAAGCACCACCCTCTATGTTCACGGACTCAATGGAATTAAACCGCCTATCTGCATTAGTGACTCAGTGAAAAAACTTTGTGCATTTATCCCCCTCCCGAAGCCACAAAACCCTTGAATTTTGCCTCCATGAGATCTCCTCCATAAGGGTCAATCGTTCAAGTTCAAAAGCTACTTGATCTTTTCTGTTGTTCTCATCTCCTACACCTTCCAAGATTTGTAGTTCTTGAAACAAGCTCTTCTTCTGTGATGTTACATCTCCAAATACCTGTTCATTCTATATCTTCAAATCCTTCTTCAAAGCTTTCAGCTTGTAGGCCAATATATTGCTCGGAGTGCCCTAAAATAAGTATAAATTCCACCACTGTCTAATCAAGTCCACAAACCCATCCGTTTTTAACCACATATTCTCAAATTCGAACGGCCTTCTACCCCCTTGAATACCACCACAATCTAACATTATAGGGAAGTGATCAGAGCATATCCTCAGGAGCCTTTTTTGGCTTAATTCTGGGTATTGTAGCTCCCACAAGGGAGAAATGAGAAATATGTCAAGTTTTGACCATGTCAAGTTATTAGACCAAGTAAATTCACCTCCCATTAAAGGTATTTCCATCAAACCTAGCTCAAAAATGAAATTCGAGAAATCCATCACAGCTTGATTTTGTCGTCCCTCCCCTAATCTTTCGCTGGAAAATCTTATCACATTAAAATCCCCGCCAATACACCAAGGAGCCTCCCACCAAACACTTAGGCCAGCCAGCTCATCCCAAAGCAACCGCCTCTAACCATCCAAGTTAGGACCATATACCCCAGCAAAAGCCCATAAGATACCATCATCTATATTTTTAAAAAGACACCCACCAAGTATTCTCCCACTAACTTATCAGTGTTCCCCACCACCCTCCTATCCCACATAACCAAAACTCCACCCGAGGCCCATTTCGAAGGCAAGTATGTCCAATCTACATATTGACAACTCCATATACTCCGAATAATTCTTCTATTAATAATCTTCAACTTTGTTTCCCGCAAACAAATGATATCCACCTTCCATTGCCTCAATAAGGCTCTTATTCGAAGGCGTTTATTAATCTCGTTTAGCCCCCAAACATTCCAACTCAGAATTTTTGGCTTCATTTAACAACTGTTCCAGCCCTCCCCTTATTTCTACCATGACTTGCACTCCCCTCCTTTCCATCATAATTAATGGACCACGTCAACCTCTTCAACTCCCTATTTCTTTTAGACCCTGCACCATGTTGTCCTGCCTCAATGGCTATAATCAATGCCTTAAACTGATCTTTGTAACCCTCACACGAAATCCCCAAACAACTTTACAATTCTTCTACCTTTTTCAATACCCAATCTGAAGCAACAGTAGGAGGGATCATACTTATAGGGGTAGGATCCTCTCCTGTTGACTCCTCCCCCTCGTTTGAGTAATTACAGGAGTCATAGAGCATCAACTGGCCTTCCCCATCTGACTCCCCTTATTCGACGAGCCCCTACTTTGTTGAACAGCTAGAGGATCTATTTGTGCTCCCTCCAAGGGCTCACCATGAGCCATAAAAGCATCACACCACCTTAACTGAGCCTGACCCAAAGATATTGATAAATCCAGAGGTGTCCCAATGCTCGTTGGAACTTTCTGTGGCAGTAACAGCTCGCCCTGAGCCACACCCAAGTCTTCTTGTTCAAAAATGCACAATTCGAGACCTTCTACATCCACAATTTCCCCCATCTCCACTTCCAGTAGTTGTACTACCTCCGACAGACCACCACCCATGTCGCCACAAGCCGTCATCCCTGTCTGTGTAAGACTCGGGCCAAGACTTGGGCCTGGTACAGTAATTTTGGGCTCCACCCTCACACCCGATAAGTTCAAAATCGGGCCTTTCTCCTGCCAGACTTGGCCCGGCCCCTAAGCCACCTTCTTCCCCTTCCAATCCGTCTCTCCTTCAAGGCCTCCGCAACTCTTCTTCCCTTTCTAAGGCCCACTCACCTGAGCCTTACCCAACACAGCCACTCCCCTCTTTTGAACCTCACTTGGGCCACAGACCACACCCAAACCCAAGCCCATCCCTTGTTTCTTCTCTACGCACTGTATCATCCAAATAATGTTATCTTGCAGCTTATCTATCTGACATTTCATCTCCTTCAAAACAAGCAACTCACTTTCCTCATTCGGACCGACATCCACTCTGCCACCTTTCTCTCTTGCTTGGGCTCCTACACTCCTTTGCAGGCCTACCCCTTCTCTCGAGCATGCCGCGTTGTCAGAGTTATGGCAACCCATGACACTTCCTTGGGGAAGCAGAGCCTCCCTGTATGACCAAAATGGTGGTTGTTGTGGTGGTTGGAACACCGAACCACCTGCACTACCAGCCTCCCTCATAACCTCCACCAACATCCTCCAGCCCCTTCCCTCCCTATACTCTGGTATGAATATTATATATATCAATAGGAGTAACCAAGTACACTGGACATATACAAGAAAACACCTAACCCATACTAGAGAGGCCCTAATGACCAAAAAAACCAGTGAAAAACTACCCAAAATACATCAAGCCCGAATTGGAATGGAACACACCTCCCCAACCCCAACCCCTTGTTTCCCGTAATACTCTACCCGAAACTCCCTCTATAGGAACGTCTTCACAATGCCCTCCCTTTAGACTTCACAAGCTATCACTCTCTTATTAAAAGTACATTATCTAACGTCCCTACATACTATTTCATTATTCTTGATTCCGGCTAGTGTGGCTAATAGGATGGAAAAATCTTCCGCGTTTTTTTGTGGGGTGGATTGGGGGACGAGAAAAAGTTCCATTTGATTAAATGTGACAAGATTTGTAAACCCCCCCCCCCCAAAAAAAAAAAAAAAAAAAAAAAAACCCTCTTCAATCTTGGGAAGGTTTGGGAATTAGAAAGTTGAGCATTTTCAATAAGGCCTTACTCAGGAAATGGTTGTGGCGTATCAAGTGATGCTTTATGGAGGACTGTGGTGGATGCTAAATTTGGAAGCATTTGGGGAGGTTGGATTTCTAATGAAGTGCGTGGATTGTATGGTGTGAGAGTATAGAAATTTATTAGGAAGGACTGGGAGGATTTCCTTCGTAATTTCAGATTTGTGGCAGGGCATGGAACAAGGGTCGGATTCTGGGTTGATGTTTGGTGTGGTGATGTTGCTCTCAATGAGGTTTTTCCTTCTCTTTTCAAAATTGCATTGCATAAGGAAGCCTTTGTTGCTGATTATATGGACTCTTCGAATGGTTTGCTGTAGTGGAATGTGTCTTTAATTAGAGCAATTCAAGATTGGGAAGTGGGAGATATTTCTGATTTCTACAGCACCTTGTATGCATTGAATTTGGAGAGTAGTGTGGAGGACAAACTGTTGTGGATACACCTTGGGAACAATAATTTCTCAATTAGATCTTTATACAATGCTTTGTCTACCCATTCTTCTACTGGTTTCCCTTGGAAGCGCATTTGGAAGTGCAAAGTGTCCCTAAAAGTTGCTTTCTTTGGTTGGTTGGCCTCTCTCAGGAAACTTCTGACCAAAGACAAGCTGAGGAAGCATGGAATTTTTTATAATGGATTGGTCCTTCATGTGCAAAAGGAATGGTGAATCAACAGACCACCTACTTCTCCATTGTGATTGTGGCAAAGGCTCTATGGGATGAAATCTTTGTAAGGTTGGACATTGGTTGGGTGATGCCAAAGAGGGTGGTGGATCTTTTGGCTTGTTGGTGCAGAATACGGGGAATTCGTCAAGTAGCGGGTGCTTGGAAGATGGTACCACAATGTCTTATGTGGTGTATATGGAATGTGAGGAATGGAAGATGTTTTTGGGAGAGGAAAAGGGGGGAGGAGGGGGGGGGGGGGGCTATTGTATTAGAGGGGGTTAATTTTAATGACTTGTATGCTTCTTTTTTTGTTTGTAGGTTGTAATTAGGTTTTTCACTCTTGTATACCACCTGTATAAATGGACTATGCCTATTTATGGGGATCAATAAATTTCCTTATAAAAAAAAAAAAAAAAAAAACCCTACATGCAAGCATTTTGGAAGTGCAAAGTGCCCCTAAAAGTTGCTTTCTTTGGTTGGTTGGCCTCGCACAAGAAACTTCTGACCAAAGACAAGCTAAGGAAGCATGGATATTTTTATAATGGATTGGTCCTTCATGTGCAAAAGGAATGGTGAATCAACAGACCATCTACTTCTCCATTGTGATTGTGGCAAAGGCTCTATGGGATGAAATCTTTGTAAGGTTAGACATTGGTTGGGTGATGCCAAAGAGGGTGGTGGATCTTTTGGCTTGTTGGTGCGGAATACGGGAAATTCATCAAGTAGCGGGTGTTTGGAAGATGGTACCACAATGTCTTATGTGGTATGTGGAATGAGAGGAATGAAAGATGTTTTGAAAATAGAGAACACTCATTGGGGGAGGGAGGGGGGGGGGGGGGGGGGGGGGGGGGGGGGGGGGGGGGGGGGGGGGGAGCACGCTATTGTATTAGAGGGGGTTAATTTTAATGACTTGTATGCTTCTTTTTTTGTTTGTAGGCTGTAATTAGGTATTTCACTCTTGTATACCACCTGTGTAATTGGACTATGCCTAATTCTGAGGATCAATAAATTTCCTTATTAAAACAAAAAAAAAATCCTACGTGCAAGCATTTACCTCTTATCTCCCACACATCCATCAATTTTTTCTACCACCCTCCTATGGCACATGAGCAAAATCTCTATGAAAAGAGCCTCATTTGAGCCCATACAGCACCAATTCATGTGTTGGCATCCCCACAAGCTTCGTACAATAGCCCTAGAAACAACAGCCAGCTTAGTCTCCTACACACAAACAATATTTGTTTCAATTCCATGATTATATTCTTGACATTATATTCTTGACACACAAGCATTTATCCATCTCATTCAACCCTCTCAAATTCCAAGACAATCTTTGGCTTCATCCACTAAATATTGACCCCTTTCCCTATACCTTTGCCTCTGCTAGAATTACCATTCTTGTGATAATAACTAACAGGCAATGTTGACACTTTTATTTATATGTGCAGCATGTTAACCATTTTAATCCCTGATTTCCCCACCTTAGATCTTATCAGATTTTTTTGGTGACGTCAACCACCAATTGCAGTAAAAAAGACATTAAATCTGCTTCAAAACAGTCACATGATAGACCCACAAAACTGTAAAAGCCTTTTACCTTCTCTAAAATCCATTCAATGGAATCGAGTGAAGGAGGTACATACTCTTCTAGAATAGCAAATGGACTACATTTAATAGGGTTCATAAAGACTCGATCCTTCCCCAGAATACAGCACCATATCAGAGAATGGAAGTCCCATGTCACCTACACTCCCTCTGCTTACAAAGTTCTGCAACACAGATAGAAGCTAGAACCTCACAACAATCCTTCCACTTGCTCCTCTCTGCTTGAGAGTCATTTTCCGAAGTATCATAAAGCTCCCCAGATAAACTACCTTTCTCCTAATGTCCCATGTTATCCAACTAATCCTCATCGAATGCTAAAGGCACAATATCTATTGGAAAACCACCTGGAGATACATCCAAACAAGGAAGTCCTTAATGTGTGTGCACATAAATTCATTGTCAATGTATGTGCACGATTCTGTGACTCGGGCAAGCTCCAGAGACGGAAAAAGATCGGGAAAATCTTCAGACTTTGAAAAGAGGAATCTCCAATATCAGCTGTACCGGTGAGAATGCTGAATTGCTTCTTCTTATTCTTTCTTTCGTTTTTTGTTTCTTTTTTTTCTTTAATCACCTTTACATGCAGTCCAGAAAAAAAAATCAGCCATATAATTTCCTAGTGACATCTTTGATGACCCCTTAATTTGACATGTAAAATGAAACTTACAGGCAAACCATTGATGTTAGACACTGAGTTTGTTGCAACACGCCTATACTTGTGTCTTGGAGAGTAGAACTTATAATCTCGAGCAGAGACAGCTACCTCATTACGACCAGTCAATCGTTTAAACCTGCACTAATGAGCAAAAATGTCATAAATATATAGACACACGCAAAAATAGCAAAGTGTAGGTAACCCCTTCTAAACATAAGAAAAAAAAACCTACAACATACCACTCAGCATCTTCAATAGGCATACTATTTGGCTTTTCAATAATAGCCAAACCATTGACTACCACAAAACGAACTCGCTTCTCTTCTTGTATTACTAATTCTGGAAATCTTGTCCTAGTTTCAACAGAAGTTGCCAACTCTCTTCTTTTGAATGTACAGGGTCCTGTTGAGCAAAGTTTAAAGATGCAAATGCTAAATCTGGAGGTGTAAGAAAGAAATATAACAAAAGAAACCCATTAAAGCTCACTAGAAGTCACTTATTATCAAACCCTATTAGCAATAAATGAGAAGCACAAATACTACGCTAAAAATAAAACAAAACAAAGTTCCAAGCAAAGGCTTTTAATCCCAAAGGTACATTGAAGGAGGAAAAATGAAATACCTTTCTTGGGGAATTTCTTAGCCAGCCTTCTATACAAACCACCAGCTGCCTCAAGGGCTACTCCAATGGTCTTCTCACGAATACCATTCAAGGAAGCAAGCCTAATATTTACATCAGCAACTAAAGTTTCATACATATTTGCCACATACATCAAGGGTAATGCAAACCTTGGGTCGCCTTCATACTGAACCTCTCTCATCTTCCTCTTATTCAGTTTATCTTGTCCAGACTGAACATTATAGTCAGCCTCCGAATCCGCCACTTCAATTACATTATCATGTATAAAATAATCCACAATAATTTGTAGAAATCTTGCCCTCGCTGATTCAATAGGTGAAACATCTAGTTCAAAATTCAACAACTCAAATCAACCAGCCATTTTAGGCACAAAAAGTCTATAGAATTCAATTAGAAATCCAATTAAGAGTTTCATTTTTAAATCATTTGTACCTTCAACTGTCAAGCTATCATAGGAACCGCTTGAAGGCCCATTGTTTTCAAGTCTAGAGCGATCTTCTTCAGCTTCTATGCTGTGAAGCGGTAAAGAGTTCCTATACGATTCATGCATGCAGTCCTAAAAGATATATTGCATAGATTTAGCAATTTGCAAAACAACTTACACAATCGTATGACAACTATTGAATCTTAAAGCTTAAAAAACTCCTTAACATATACATACCATCGCCACAAACTGAGAATGTAGTAGTCACGCCTGTCTAATACTTCAAAACAATTATTATTATTATTATTATTTGATAAGTGATATAATCCTTCAAAAGAATCAGTAACTTATCGGGACTCCTCATATAGTCCAGTTTAATCTACTACACATCAATGTAGGACTTAGCACAGGTCCGTACGAAACCTTGACATTCAATACAATTATGGTATCGCAATCTTCCCCACAAAAATATCTTATGTCAGGAGCACTACAGTGCCCCTACACTATATAGCGTTATTAAATGGACGCTTTTACCATTCATCACGAGTTAAAGATGCACTAGCTACGCCTCTGTGATATCCCAAAAAACAACACGACTGAGGCTCCTCTTGTAATTGCTCATATAAAGGAATTTCAGCGAGTGCACACCCAGTAGGAGACTTGACACATTCCCAGTATCTGATCCATTACCCCATCCACTCGTGTCTGACTTTTAAGCCCAAGCATGACACTACAAATTCTCATCAACCAACTCAGTCATCTAATTTCCTTATTTATAAACAAATTATTTAAAGTTCGGAATAAAGTACACTCTGTTAACTCATATCCGTTCTTTTCTATCGCAGTTTTGCTCAATTTCCGTCAGCTTCTCAGAAATCATACAGACAGCCATTAAAAATCAAAAGAAAAAAAGAAACTTAAAAATAGATATAAGATACTCACAACGGAATTAGAATCAACATCGTTGTCCAAGCTATCTTCTGTGACGGCTTCCCGGTCAACGTCGCTGATGGCTTCGATGTCGGCAGGCCGAGCATCAACGGTGTTGAGGTCATGCAAAGGGCTTCCGATGAACGAATTCGCCGATCTCAGATTGTAGTGCTGCACTGGAACCCTAGTACCCATACTCTTTCTCTGACACTTTTGCTGGTTACTTCTATACCCAAGAATGAAAATTTATTGCAGATCTAACCCAGGCATGCACCCTTCAATCTTCTTCTTCTCCTTCTCCTTCGTTTGGATAAGAGTTTGTTGCCTGAGAGGCAGAGAGAGAGAACAGTGGGAAAGGTTGAAGGGTTTTCGGGGCAGTGGGTTTGCTTTGGAAGACGAAGGAACTTCAACGGCTATACAGACTGAGAGGAAGAAAGACCGTAGCTGAGCTTTCGGAATTCCAAGCCTCACTCCGATCTCCACACCAAGCTCCAATGCCACTAGGGTCTTCACAACATACTCCGATACTGCGGGTGTTAAAGATATTATGATGGCAACCTCACCTTTGCTACCGTGAGCTCTCCATAATATTCGGGCTTGTAATGACCTCCTAAAATAAATATTCTTTAGTCATAAAAATAAAAGTTATAAAATAGATATATACTGCTCAGAGCAGTGCTACGCACGAGACAGGTCAGATATGGGTAATTATTCTTTTTTCATTCATTTTTTTTATATTAAAATATTTATTTTTAGAAAAATTATAAAATCATTAAAAAATACTTCTTTAATTATTAAGTAAAAAAAAATTGTTGAAACCCAATTGCCGATGAAAGTAGCATTTTTCTTCTTCATAATTCAATTGTTAGTTGCAGTGATACAAAAATTGACAGCACTACTGCATCAGTGAAAAAGATTACGTAGCACCGTAATCCTAATTACATTAAAATGCAATAGAAGTTTCTTACTTTCATTCTTCTTCATTATGTCAAAGCTATCAATGTCTCAACAAGATGATTTTTCTTACCTTGTCACTCAAAATGTTGCCAACTTTGTCTCCTTGCATCTTACTTCCACAAACTTTCTTATTGGATTGGCTAAATGCAAATTCAAATTTTAGCTAATGTCACATGAGTTTGCATTTACCTATTACATTCAAATTCAATCCCCATATTAGACTATCCATTTACTCTCTATATAATAATAAAATACTATTAATTTAATAATTTATTATTTAATTTATTTTTATCACATATTTTAGTAATACCAATTAAATTTTAATAATAATTATATTCTAATTAAATTAATATTAAAAAAATCATATTTTCAAAGGTCATTTAATGCTGACAACAAAATATATTTCATTAAATTCATCTATAGTTCTATATGAATTTTTTAATTACTAATCAAATATCTTCATTTTCTATCAAACCTTATTCTTTTGCCAGACTTTCTTCCGAGACTTTCTTCTATCAATAACATCAACATACTAGTTGCAAAAAAAAACCTACATAAATTTGCACTTCCGACAACAAATTACCATGTCTAGCAACATATTTGTGTTCATGTCAACAACAGATGATAGCAGCACAAAAAGAAACCCCCATATTACAACCCAATTTGTATAATACAGACATCTATGTTAAACAAAACAAAACCTAGATTTATCATACTAATTTACAAAAAACATGCACATACTAAGTTACAAAAACCATCCACATAAATCTGCACTTCCAACAATACAAAACATCAACAAAAAACACAGTTTTCAAAGAGTTTCAGCAATGTCGACCAGCCGCAAAGGGTGTTTTGAATAGTACCTGCAAAAACACAGCCAATCATAAATGTTAGCACAATAGAAAGTATGTAGACTTTAATAAGATAAACTAAATGAGACTGATATTAATAGTTTTCTCATTTGTTTATAGCCACATATATAAACTATTCAATATTAAGCCTAGAATTAATGCAAACTGTGGTTTTGGCAAACTGTGATCAGGAAAATAAAACAAGAAAAACCAAAGTCATTACAAAACTAATCATACTTCTCCCTCCATGAGTATACAAGAAAAAACTCCTATGAAAGTGCCAATGCAATATCTCCAACAACCTGCCTTAGAACAACCATGAAAATGTGAAGAAGCACTCACCCATTGGCAAAGAAACTTTACAACTCTCTATCCTTGACAATAGAAGCAAACCATAAATTTGATTTATTGTCTTATTTCATGTTTTTATTTATACAAAATTATTTACAAAACTGATGAGATAATGACTCAAAACATTACAAATTACCCAAGGTGGCCAACAAAAAAACCCAGAATATTATATCTCATTTTTTTACAAATAAAAGAAGAATTGTAGTCTTTAGTAGGGTTGAATTCCCGACATCATTAATTCTTCAACTATAGACAGTGTGTTCAAAAAACAACTAGACAGTGTGCATCACAATTTGCAACAAATGTTGTTTTAGCATATTAGATTACACAAATAACAGAAAAGAATCTAGGGATTACCAGGTTCTGCCAGTAGTGATACTCTTCAGTGTACTTCTTGTTGAATACTGTGGAGTCTGGTCCACATTGCTCGAGCGAAGGCATTGTCCACTCGAGCGAAGGAAAGCCAGAGAGGAACGCTCGAAGACAGCTCAATAGTGAGCTCGAGCGGTTGCGAGAAGGAGATTCGCTCAACACGTGCTTGACACGCCGCTCGAGAGCACAACAGATTTTAGGGTTTTTCCGCCGTTTGACTATATATATGTTATTTTTGACATATGGTTGTAGTGTAGAAGAACAATAATCACCCCACCATTATATTGTGATTCCTCAGTAATAAAAATCCTCTATAGCTCCCGTGGACGTAGGCAATTTGCCAAACCACATAAATCTTTTGTGTCACGTGTGATTGATTTCTCTTTCTTATTTATTTTTCACTTTATTGTCATCGTTTTCACAACAATTGGTATCAAGAGCCAAGGTTCGAGTTTGAGAAAAAACGATGGTTGGAGAAAAAACGATGGTTGGAGATGAAGTGAAAGTATCGGGGATTGAGAAGTTTGATGGCACGGATTTTAAATACTGGATGATGAAGATAGAGGACTACCTCTATGGGAAGAAACTTCATCTTCCACTATTGGGAAAGCGACCAAAAAAAATAGATGAGGCTGATTGGAACCTGTTGGATCGACAGGTTCTGGGGGTTATTCGATTAACCCTGTCGAGATCCGTTGCACACAACGTCATCAAGGAGAAGACGACTACGGATCTCATGGCAGTTTTGTCAGGTATGTATGAAAAGCTGTCAGCGAATAATAATGTACATTTGATGAAAAAGTTATTCAATTTGAAGATGGCAAATGGTACGTCTGTTGCACAACATTTGAATGATTTTAATACTATCACAAATCAATTGTCGTCTGTTGAAATTAAATTTGATGATGAGATACGTGCACTGATATTATTGGCCTCACTGCCAAATAACTGGAAAGCCATAAGAATGGCTGTTAGTAATTCTGTTGGTAAATCTAAGTTGAAATATGATGATATTCGTGATTTAATTTTAGCTGAGGAGGTGCGCAGGAAAGATTCAGGTGAGACTTCAGGTTCAAGTTCAGCACTAAATGTTGATTCTCGAGGGAGATCACAAGACAGGAACTCAAAC
The DNA here is from genome assembly GCA_011037825.1 of Carya cathayensis. Taxonomy (NCBI): domain Eukaryota; kingdom Viridiplantae; phylum Streptophyta; class Magnoliopsida; order Fagales; family Juglandaceae; genus Carya; species Carya cathayensis. The sequence continues at coordinate 393,469 of QGSO01000750.1, read as the reverse complement.
AGAGGAAGATCAAAATCAAAGCACAGGGACAAGAGCAAGTCAAGGCCTGGTCAGCAAGCAACTTGCTGGAATTGTGGCAAAGCTGGCCACATAAAGAAGAGCTGCAAAAATCCTAAGAAGACCGAAAATGATAGTGCTAATGTGGTAACTGAAGAAGTACAGGATGCACTATTGCTTGCAGTTCATAGTCCAGTTGATGACTGTATACTGGATTCAGGGGCTTCCTTCTATACATCTTCCCATTGGGAGCTAATGCGGAACTATGTTGCAGATGATTTTGGGAAGGTGTATCTGGCTGATAAAGAGGCTTTGAACGTAGTGGGGATGTGAGACATTGACATTGCACTCCCTAACAAGAACAAATGGACCTTGCAAAAGGTCAGACACATTCCTGAGTTAAAGAAGAACCTCATCTCTGTTGGGCAGCTCGATGAATGTGGTCATTCAGTAGTGTTTTCAGATAGCACCTGGAAGGTCACAAAAGGGGCATTGGTATTGGCTCGGGTTAAGAAAACTAGTACACTCTATATGACTACTGGTTTGATTGACACTATTGTTACTACCGTTGTTGAGAGCACAACAGATTTGTGGCATTGCAAGCTTGGCCATATGAGTCAGAAGGGTATAAAAGAACTTCTGTCTAGAGGCAAGCTACCATAACTGAAGTCAGTTGATCTTAGTATGTGTGAAAGTTGCATTATGGGGAAACAAAAGAAGGTTAGTTTCTTGAAAAGTGCCAGAATGCCTAAGATAGGAAAACTGGATCTAGTGCACACAGATGTGTGGGGACCTTCCCCAATGGCATCTCTTGGAGGTTCTTATTACTATCTCACGTTCATTAATGACCATAGTAGGAAGGTATGAGTTTATTTTTTGAAGCATAAATTTGATGTATTTAATGTGTTCAAAACTTGGAAGGCCATGGTTGAGACAGAGACAACCTTGAAACTGAAATGTTTGAGGTCTGACAAAGGTGGTGAGTATATTGATGATGGGTTCAAGGAGTATTGTACAGCTCTGGGTATCAAAATGGAGATGACCATTCTTGGGACACCACAACAAAATTGAGTTGTTGAACGTATGAACAAAACCATAAATGAGCGTGCTAGAAGCATGAGGCTGCACACTGGATTACCACCTACATTCTAGGCAGATGAAGTCAGCACTACCATCTACTTGATAAACAGAGGGCCATCAGTTCCATTAGATTGTGAATTGCTTGAGGAGGTTTGGAGCGGGAAAGAGGTCAAATTTTCTCACCTTAAAACTTTTGGTTGTCCTTCTTAAGTTCTTATTGATTCTGATGTTTGTAGTAAACTTGAGGCTAAGTCAAAGAAATGCTATTTCATTGGCTATGGAGACGAGACATTTGGCTATCGTTTCTGGGATGATCAAGGTCGAAAGATCATAAGAAGCGGGAATGTGATTTTCAATGAGAAGATTTTGTACAAAGACAAGTCTAGTACAGCTTTTGAAGTAGCTCCTCAGGAGTCTGAGTTCGTAAGATTCGATGACCTAACAAAGGTCACAGTACAATGCAGAGATGTTAGTGACGGGGAGAGTGGATCCAGTGCACCCATTCCTATTATTCTGCAGTCAATTTCAGAGTCGTCCACTCCTACAACTGTTGTTTGCAGGTCAGTTAGGACTATACGTCCTCCACAGCGTTTCTCACCTACTTTGGATTATATTTTGTTGACAAATGGTGGAGAACCACAGAGTTATGAAGAAACCTTGCAAGATGAAAATTCTAGCAAGTGGGAGCTGGCTATGAAAGATGAGATGGATTCTCTGTTAGGGAATCAGACATGGAAGTTGACAGAACTCCCATCAAGGAAGAAGGCATTACACAATAAGTGGGTGTACCGGGTGAAAATTGAGCATGATGGCAGTAAGAGGTACAAGGCCAAACTTGTTGTAAAAGACTTTTAGCAAAAGCAGGGTATTAATTACTCTGAGATATTTTCTCCCGTGGTAAAGATTACAACCATCAAGATGGTACTATCTATAGTTGCAACTGAAGATTTATTTCTTGAGCAGTTAGATGTGAAGATAGATTTTCTTCATGGAGACCTTAAAGAAGACATCTACATGCACCAGCCTGAGAGGTTTGTAGTACAAGGAAAGGAAGGTTTAGTTTACAGATTGAAGAAGAGCTTGTATGACCTAAAGCAAGCTCTAGACAGTGGTACAAGAAATTTGATAACTTCATGCGTAGTGTAGGGTACATCAGATGTCAGGCAGATCACTGTTGCTATGTCCGGCACCTTGACAATTTTTACATTATTCTGTTGCTGTATGTGGATGACATGATTATTGCAGGGGCTAGTATTGATGAGATCAATAATCTAAAGAAGCAGATGTCAGAGCACTTTGCAATGAAGGATTTGGGAGTTGCAAAGCAAATCCTTGGCATGAGAATTGTTAGAGATAGAGTTAGAAGTACGTTGAGACTCTCACAGGCTGAGTATGTGAAAAAGGTACTCAGCAAGTTCTATATGGACAAGGCCAAACCAGTTAGGACACCCTTGGGTAGTCACTTCAGACTCAGCAAGAATCAGTCACCTGGCTGAGGAACAAGATTACATGAGTGATTCCTTATGCCTAAGCTATTGGTTCACTTATGTATGCTATGGTTTACACAAGACCGGATATTGCCCATGTAGTGGGAGTTGTGAGTAAATACATGAGTAACCCCGGATAACAATATTGGGAAGCAGTGCAATGGATTTTGAGGTACCTAAAAGGCTCCTAAAAAACGTGCTTGTGTTTCTCAAGAGAGAGCTTAGAGGTGCAGAGCTATATTGATGCTAATTTAGCTAGAGATATTGATAGCAGAAAGAGTACCACAGGCTTTGTTTATACTCTTGGTGGTACTGCAGTGTCATGCGGTTCTAATCTACAGAAAACAATTTCTTTATCTACTACAGAAGCTGAGTACATTGCAATGTCAGAGGCTACAAAGGAAATGATATGGCTACAGGGCTTCTTGGAGGAATTGGGTAAAAAGTATCAAAAAGGCACTCTCTACAGTGATAGTCAGAGTGCCATATTCCTTGCCAAGAATCCAGCATTTCATTCCAAGACCAAGCACATTTAGATCAGCTATCACTTCATACGATCATTGTTAAATGACGGACAGTTGCTACTTGAGAAGATTTGTGGAAGCAAGAACCCTGCTGATATGTTGACAAAGGGTGTTACACTTGAGAAACTGAAGTTGTGCGCAACTTCAGTTGGTCTTCTAGCGTGAAGACAGGGGCAATGAGTTGCAGAGGTGGAGGATATCATGTTTGAGGAAGAGGGCGATACAATGAGTAGACTAGTCTCCAAGTGGGAGAATTGTTGAGTAATGTGGAGTCTGGTCCACATCGCTCGAGCGAAGGCAAGGCAGAGAGGAACGCTCGAAGACAGCTCGACAGTGAGCTCAAGTGGTTGCGGGAAGGAGGTTCACTCGACGCGCGCTTGACACGCCGCTCGAGTGAACATTGATTTTACACGGATTTTAGGGTTTTTCCGCCGTTTGACTATATATATGTTATTTTTGACATATGGTCGTACTATAGAAGAACAGTAATCGCCCCATCATTGTATTGTGATTCTTCAGTAATAAAAATCATCTGTAACTCCCATGGATGTAGGCAATTTGCCGAACTACGTAAATCTTTTGTGTCGTGTGTGATTGATTTCTCTTTCGTATTTATTTTTCACTTTATTGTCATCGTTTTCACAACACTTCTCCCTCCTCAAGCTAATACATTTGAATAGATCCATTCTTATGTTTCTTTAGGATTTCCATTTGAAGTAACCTGAAGTATTCTCCCTGCACCGCATTCATGTTATCAATATCCAAACTCATAATTTCCATTTCCATCTTCTACTTCGTAAGGTCTATCATCCCAGTCCTATCCCTCTCAGCCCGCCTTACTGCTTGCCGTCACTCAATCATCATTACCTTCCTATCATTTTCCATGTGACTTAACATTTCATCAAACTCAATAGGTGAAGATTCTTTGCGTTTCCTTTATCTTTTCCTTTCTTTTTCAGCTTTCTTGCTTAGTGGCCTCTTCGCATTGACAAACATGCTCTCACAAATGTTGTCATCCCTGGCATTGGTAGTTGGAACATTAGAACAACCTCCATTTCTCTTTGTTGGCAAATTATCCATATGCACTTATTACTTTCATTAGTGCCTCAATAGATTCCAAGAATGGTCCAAATTATAGGTGGCTTTTTGTGTCGATCAGTACACTACATTTTCTTTCTCAAGGTAAAAAACAATCATAAAAATATTCATACATATTTTAATAAATATTTATAATAATTAAAAATATACATTATCTTGTTCACCGATACCACTTGGATGCATTGTTCAACTTGAGCCAAGCAACCGTAAAAGAGCCTAAAGTCGATTTTTTTTAAGTATTGAAATAATCATGGATTCTTATCCACAATTGGGTGGACATTTGGTTAATCCCCCTGATAGCATCTATTCTAATGTTGAGCCATCCTGATACAACGAGGTTGTCTTCTTCCACAGTAAAGGGCACACCCTGTTAGAATTTTTTAGTTTGTGAACCCACAAATTGATATAACTTAATATGATATGTTAGATCTACTTTATAATAAAAGTGTGACGCCCCCAAATCCCCACGTACGGACACGGGAAAATCGAGACGTCCGAATGGTGACAACACGGGTCACCACCCTAACGACGAGTGCCGAGTGTGTGTAAAAGCAACAAATGTGCACGAAGAAATACGCAGCGGATAGAAAAGACATATAACTAAGTACCAGAATTTTTCTTAATTAAAATACAAAGCGGTTCAAAACATACATAATGAAATATTACAAATACAGATTGTTTCAAAGCCAACTCCAAACATAGACTCCAACTCAAAACTCCGGCGGAGTCGTATCCTCGGGCTCAGCCTCCTCCTCCTCCTCGATTCCTGCACCAAAATCTACGGTACCAAAAATGATGCCGTAGGTAAGTAAAATCCAAACACCACTAGATAAAAACATATTAACCTCAAACAATATACATGAATAAAAGCCAACGCACAAAACTCATAAACCATATTTTTCCACGCACGCCAAAAACCCATTTGGCCCAAAAACATATCCTTTAAACAAAACCTCGCCATTATCCCCGATAACGGCCCAAAACATACCGTTTAAAACCAAGCCTCGCCATTATCCCAGATAATGGCCCAAACCACCATTTTCCTAGAAAATGGATCACAAGTCCTCTACACATTCTCGCCATTTTCCCAGAAAATGGCCCATATCCAAAAACCATCAGAGCACTGTAGGCGGGAATCACAGGCGGGACTCTACCACCATCCCTACACGTGCCTCTAAATCAAACCAATCAATCCAATTATGCATGCACCATGATCTCCCCTAGGGATCATCCGCACACTTTGGCTCTATGCCACACTGCAGGTAACGACTACGCGTGTGACACCTACACGAGCGATGCCCAGACTCGCGCCCCGTGCGTACCTGGCCAGGCCATCCTCTAGTCCCCGCCACTCTAGGGATCACGGAGTCGACACGACAGCGTTACCGTATCGTGCGATCCGGTCATCGCCCAGCGACAACCCAGGGGATGTCACTCAGTATTATCCACTCCCGAGTGACCAGAGGAGCTCCACCGAGATAATAACCCATCCCGGCTTGGGCTCGTGATACGCACGCGCCCGAAAATCCATTTACACCAATAAAACAGGATTTTTTCCCAATTAAAATAAAATGCACGACACAACCAATCAAGCATAAATCAACAAATAAAGCAACTCTGTCCTCCATCCACTCGACCCCCGAACTCCTCGGACTCAGTCTGGAATCAACAAACCAACCAGATAAATTATTGAAAGAGCAAAATATATTTAAATCGAAAAGTAGAGTTTGGAAAATACTTACAGCGCTATACGGTATTTTTCGAAAGCTCGCGGCGTTGCAAACGGTGGAGGAAAAGCAACGTAACAGTGTATTTTACACTGTGGCTGTGGGTAATAAATTACCCACTGTCGAACGGCTGGTCCGATGGCTCTGAAAATTGGTGGGGATGTACGCTGGTGGAAGGGGAAGAGAATGGCGGGGGTGGTGTACGACACCTCCGCCGGACGGTGGAGAAACGGTCGTCAAAGTAGGGCTGGCGGAGGGAAAAAAGAGAAGGGAGAGAGAGAATCCGAGCACGCGGGAGAACGGGGAGGAAGAAAGAAGAAAAAAGAAAAGAAGGAAAAGAAAAAGGAAGGAAAAAGAAAAAGGGAAAAAAAGAAAAGATGGGGAAAAGAAATGAAATCCAAACTTCACTTCCAGGATCCAGAAACTGTTCCGTCGAAAACAATATAAAAACATAAAACGACTAAAATAAATTAAACACCACATCAAATAAATAAATAAAAACCAAGAAAATATTTTAAACACAACGTAAAGCTAATATATAATAAATAACTAGTAAAAACTAGCTATTAAATTTTAAATCCAAAAACAAGATAAAATAAATTAAACAGCAATTTAAACTCAACAGCGATTAAAATCCGATAATTTAAAATAAAAGAACTATTATTATAATTAAATTAAAATATTCCTTCAGTGAAAATATACGTAAAAACGGGGTGTCACATCCTCCCCCCCTTAAAATAAATTTTGTCCTCAAAATTTGTGAAATCAAATATTAGCGCCAAGCAGGATACAAAACACAACTCAGATTATACTTGAGGAAATCATACCATCAACCATTTCCACACAAGTATGAAGAATGCACTTCCCAAAAATACTCCTATAAGCAACTCCATCATATTCGTTCTAATCTCCTAGAGACGCATCACGTCTAGAACTCTTAAAGCGGCCACGTAAACCGAAATCACCATATCCACAAGAACTTCAAAACCGCACCCAAGTAAATTCCAACAATTAGTATCTTCCCACAATAAATTGTGTTAACCTCAATCAACTCCTTTGCGATAATCTCCAAACTTTTATTGTATACTATACATTGGTAAGCTAATAGCCACTTCTCAAAATAAATCCTCAATCAACATAATTTGCTCAACCAAAAAATATTACTCTCCAATTACAAGTACCTTTATTGCATTCCACAAGTTGGTAACCATTTAGTTACTTCCGAAGTAAACCATCAATAAGTATAAATTACACAACCAAATTATTAATCTTCCATCAAAAGTTCGAATCACTACTAATTCTTCAAAATCACGCTTCCGTGCGCACTATGGTAACTCGCCAAGATACAAAAGACTATATCCTCATAAATTAACACCCTAGAGTACAAGCTAACTCTTAACACCTGAAAGTAAGAAAATCCTTTACCACGTTTTGATAGAAATTATACTCTCCCAAAATCATGAATTTCCACATATCCCTCAATTATCACTAGCGACCTTAATCAAATCAAAATTCCGCAATGATACCCATGATCATCAACAAAAAGGACGATATCAATCAATTGCAACCTTCCAAATTAAAAACAGGTAACATTATCTCAAAAAATACTCCAATCTCATCTAAGATCAAGAACATAAGGCTCGAATCCTTCCCGACCAGCTAATGAAGCACCTATAACTCCTACCCAACAACTTACACTTTCAAGATCATCACTTAAATTCTGAATATCGTCTAATCTAGAGATGACTAAACTCACTACGAAACACGATTAAATTCACCATAACCTTGATGAACCCTTCTTGAACACTCATTTACCTACTTCCATTCCCATAACCCTAGTAGTAGCACGACTATTTCCTTCAATTGCATACAAAATTAAATCTCAAAATAGGTCATGCTATTCAAATCTCCAATCTGCCAAAACCATTGCACTAAACTCCTGAGTCCTACTGCTTATTACCTCACGTATCTGGTTAGGCTAATCACAGTTGATCCCTAAGCTTCCACTTTCGAGGTTTTATTATCCACCACACATGACGACCCAACAATCTCTTTTCAAGTTAAACAAAAGGTCTAAAATTCTCCCAACTGGACACTCAAACTCCAAAGGAAAGTATAGTCTCAAAATTAAATTCCTATGTGACCTCAAGTCACAACAAATTCCTGAAGATAGTCTCAACTATTAATCCCACCCATCACTCCAATTAGCTCACCAAGAACTTGAAATTAAGATCTCTTGAATTTAATACCATCACATCTAATCCACTTCAGTACTCACCAAAGCCACTCCTCTCAAGTCAAAATGAGACTAGAATTTATTCTCTTTGAAATCCATACGCCCTCACCACCACTGAAACTGAATCCCATGTACCCTTAGCTAATACCAAAAAAAATCATTCCAACGTATAAGTGATCCATCGCTCCCATTTCCAACATCTGTACCTTATCCTCAAAACAAACAAAGTTCATTTTCCAAAACCCACACCATCTATTATCCTTAAACTTGATATAGATCAATCCCAGAACCTATTACAAAAACCTCGAGTTATAACATTCATTTTTTCATAATAGATCGATACATTCAATCCTTAGACAAACACACGAACTAGATCGACATCTTAAATCCTAAAAATATATAAATTAGATCATTACCTTTAATCCCCCAAGAAATATCCTCAATAATTCCTATATCCATCCTTCCACTTTATTCAACTCCATTTATGATTGCAGCCTAATCAATTTCTAAAATAATTCCTACTAGTACACCAATCTTGCGAAACTAAAACTTTAATCTCATTATGAATCAGTCCATCAAATCCTCAATTCTCATAACCTTAAATTATACAAAATTCCTTTTCCAAAATCCGTTAGGTCGATGAATTTATATCCAACAACAAAACAATTGACTCCCGAACTCTCAAAATCTAAAATTTTAAATAATACCCAATCGTTTCCAAAAATCTGCGAACCCTTAAAACTTTGTTGAAATTCCATAAAATCTATTCATGAAATTTGTTAATCTCATACGTCCTTAGCCGAAACCAATAGTCATTCCAACATACAAGTAATCCGTTACTACTATTTCCATCATCTGGACTTATATCCGCAAATCAACATGAGTCATTCTTATATCTGCTTAACTTACACCCTTAACATCAGCAAATAGTTATCGTTTAAAGCTTTGTACTGAAAATGACCTTAAACCTGCTAATAATCCGTTCCCAAAAGTCTCGAAACATAAGGTCTCAACTTCAATCGAATTCAATACCAACAATTAAACCATTGTTTCCAAAACCTTGATGGATCTATTTCTTCCGAACCGATAAAAATCATTTCCTAAAATCTATTACTACAATCTCAAGTTAACAATAATTATTTTTTTGAACTAAGTCAATACCTAAAATCCTCAAAGAAATATATGAGTTAGATCATTACCTTCCATTCTCAAAGAAATGTACCCCAGAAAAATTTTTCATATCAATAACTCAACTCGAATTATAAATTAGTCCTTCAACTCTGCAATTCTAGAACCTTAAATCAAATAAGAATCATTTTTAGAATTTCTAAGATCAATGAGCTTACACCCCATAATAGAACAATCGAGTCCCAAAGCTTTTAAAATCTAATACATTAACAGATGATAAATCATTTTCTGAAATCCTCAAGATTGATGGCTTTAATCCGAAACATGCACCTTAAAAACTTGTAAATTTTAAAACCCCGATTGCCACCAAATTGCTCATCCGAATCAGTGAAATTTAAAACTTAAAATTTAATTATTTCCCCCAAATCTTGTCGAACCTAACACCTTAATTACCCAAATCTTATTTCCTAAAATAGATAAGACCTCAAACCTTAGATAAAATTCTCTTAAACCAATCCTTAAAGTTCGTTGAACCTACACTCTCCTATTCTATAATCTCTTTACATAAATTCTACAAAACCCAAGACCTCAATTATCTTAAGCGACTTAAAGCTAACTCCCCTCCTTAGTTGCAACTTACATTCTTACTCTCAAGAGATTGCCTAACCCACGTCGTTTCCTTCTAGCCACAATATTATAAGAGTAACCCACCTCTATAAAATTCAACCCCACTACACTAAGTATTTATTCCTACCAACGACATTCTCAATAGTACCATCCTCCTGCCATCGCATAATCCTTAACCCCACTTTTTAATTCCGGACAAAACAAAACATATAACTTAAAACAAAACCAAATAACAATAACATAAAAAGCATACGATAAAACAAACAAATACATAAAATAATTAAAAACAAGTTAACTCAATTAAAACAGAAAACCAAGCCACAAATAAAACAAACTCCTTAAAACACAACTTTAAAACTTTATGGTACTACTCCTAGGGGACATGTGGTTTTACCCAAAGCCAAACCGCTCTGATACCACCTATAACGCGCCCAAATCCCCACGTACGGACACGGGGAAATCGAGACGTCTGGATGGTGACAACACGGGTCACCACCCTAACGATGAGTGCCGAGTGTGTGTAAAAGCAACAAATGTGCACGAAGAAATACGCAGCGGATAGAAAAGACATATAACTAAGTACCAGAATTTTTCTTAATTAAAATACAAAGCGGTTCAAAACATACATAATGAAATATTACAAATACAGATTGTTTCAAAGCCAACTCCAAACATAGACTCCAACTCAAAACTCCGGCGGAGCCGCATCCTCGGGCTCAGCCTCCTCCTCCTTCTCGATTCCTACACCAAAATCTACGGTACCAAAAATGATGTCGCAGGTAAGTAAAATCCAAATACCACTAGATAAAAACATATTAACCTCAAACAATATACATGAATAAAAGCCAATGCACAAAACTCATAAACCATATTTTTCCACGCACGCCAAAAACCCATTTGGCCCAAAAACATATCCTTTAAACAAAACCTCGCCATTATCCCCGATAACGACCCAAAACATACCGTTTAAAACCAAGTCTCGCCATTATCCCAGATAATGGCCCAAACCACCATTTTCCCAGAAAATGGATCACAAGTCCTCTACACATCCTCGCCATTTTCCTAGAAAATGGCCCATATCCAAAAACCATCAAGCACTGTAGGCGGGAATCACAGGCGGGACTCTACCACCATCCCTGCTCACCACCATCCCTACACGTGCCTCTGAATCAAACCAATCAATCCAATTATGCATGCACCATGATCTCCCCTAGGGATCATCCGCACACTCTGGCTCTGTGCCACACCTCAGGTAACGACTACGCGTGTGACACCTACACGAGCGATGCCCAGACTCGCGCCCTGCGTGTACCTGGCCAGGCCATCCTCTAGTCCCCGCCACTCTAGGGACCACGGAATCGACACGACAGCGTTACCGTATCGTGCGATCCGGTCGTCGCCCAGCAACAACCCAGGGGATGTCACTCAGTATTATCCACTCCCGAGTGACCAGAGGAGCTCCACCGAGATAATAACCCATCCCGGCTTGGGCTCGTGATACGCACGCGCCCGAAAATCCATTTACGCCAATAAAACAGGATTTTTTCCCAATTAAAATAAAATGCACGACACAATCAATCAAGCATAAATCAACAAATCAAGCAACTCCGTCCTCCATCCACCCGACCCCTGAACTCCTCGGACTCAGTCCGGAATCAACAAACCAACCAGATAAATTATTGAAAGAGCAAAATATATTTAAATCTGAAAGTAGAGTTTGGAAAATACTTACAGCGCTATACGGTATTTTTCGAAAGCTCGCGGCGTTGCAAATTGTGGAGGAAAAGCAACGTAACAGTGTATTTTACACTGTGGCCGTGGGTAATAAATTACCCACTTTCAAACAGGGACAAACCAAGACACCAAATTGATAGAGAATGGTCTAGGGATGTTTATGAAGCTAGTGGAAGTGAGTTTTGGCCATGGGTGGCGGTGGAAACGGCGGTGGAAGCAGAAAAAGGGCTGATCGGAGTTGAGCTCGTGCGAGCTGCTCCGGCAACGGATCGAGGCCGAAATTAGTTGGGTTAGGTCGGCAAGAGGTAGGGGAAGAAGTGGTGAAGAGATGGTGGCCGGAGGTGGTGTGACGGCGCCGGAAACGGTGAAAAACCGTGCGGCTTAGATGCGTTTTTCCGGCCAAACAGCGGCACGGTTGGGGGAGATATTTGGTGGGGTGGTGCGCCGGAGAGAGGGGAAGTTTTCTGGGTGGGTGTCGCAGGCTATGCCTCCGGCGAGCGGCGGTTCTGGGCGGATAATGGAACCGGCGACAGAGTGAAAAATAGAGTTGGGGGCAGCGACTTTGTGGGGCTCGTGGCGGCTAACGGCTGGTCTGATGGCTCTGAAAATTGGTGGGGATGTACTCTGGTGGAAGGGGAAGAGAATGGGGGGGGGGGGGGGTACGACACCTCCGCCGGGCGGTGGAGAAACGGGCGTCAAAGTAGGGCTGGCGGAGGGAAAAAAGAGAAGGGAGAGAGAGAATCCGAGCGCGCGGGAGAACGGGGAGGAAGAAAGAAGAAAAAAGAAAAGAAGGAAAAGAAAAATGAAGGAAAAAGAAAAAGGGAAAAAAGAAAAGATGGGGAAAAGAAATGAAGTCCAAACTTCACTTCCGGGATCCAGAAACTGTTCCGTCGAAAACGATATAAAAACATAAAACGACTAAAATAAATTAAACACCACATCAAATAAATAAATAAAAACCAAGAAAATATTTTAAACACAACGTAAAGCTAATATATAATAAATAACTAGTAAAACCTAGCTATTTAATTTTAAATCTAAAAACAAGATAAAATAAATTAAACAGCAATTTAAACTCAACAACGATTAAAATTCGATAATTTAAAATAAAAGAACTATTATTATAATTAAATTAAAATATTCCTTCAGTGAAAATATACGTAAAAACGGGGTGTCACAAAAAGTATCTTTACAATTTAATATACTACATCCAGGCACACCAATTTGTGGGTTTACTTTTGTAGGATCTCTTTATATCTAAAATATTTTTGAAGCGAGAACACATTAGTAGTAGTTTCCAACACTTCTAATTAACAAACACGAGTATTTTATGAGTTTCATATCATAACCTCATGATCAATATGAATGTTTAATAAACTTTGTACCATACCAAGTACTTCGGACACGTTTAGTTTATAGAATGGACATTTCTATTCTTAAAGGAATGGAATTAAGAATAGAAATGCCTTCTCATATTCTTTTGTTTGGAGACAAAAGATTGAATGCAAAATTTGAATTGAAATAAAATTATTAAAGTATCCAAATAGCATAAAGTTTTCAAAAATGCATTATCTATTTTTTTTTAAATTAAAATTTTTAAAAATACATCATGTGGGATATCCATCCCCTCTCAAAGCCCAAGGGGTGGCCAAACCACCCTCAAAATAGCCTTTTGCCACCCCCTTAATGGCCACAAGGTGCCTTAAGCTACCCTCATGGCTGTGTTGGGGGTGGCCCAAACCACCAACCGTAGTCACTGATGGCCGGTGACCCTTGGTGTTTTGGTAGCCACCAACAATTTAAAAAAAAAAAAAAGGAATTAACATCAATATTCTTGGAATATCTATTCCTTCAAATAGCTTTTCATTTCTCTAAAAATTCTATAGTAAATAACTATTTTATGGAAATAGCTTATACTATATTTCAACATCATATTCCGCCTGGGGCTGTGCAAATACTCTGCCAGCTTCGATTCCAATCGATGCTAGCTCTGCCTTTGACTTTGACATAGTCGAAGTGGTTGGAATTTGGAATTGGAGTCAGAGTCCGTATGGGATCCGAACTGTGACTTTTTTTTTTCTCAAAAAAATCAGATAAAACATGGCGTCATTTTACATTTGGTAGTTTCAATTATTAAGTTAACTAAATGAAGTCATTCCATTTCAAGTGGAACAATGTTGTTTTGTGCACATCGAGGGTCCAAAATGCAAGACCCCCCTTTCTCCTTCTCACTTTCACAAAGCTTCTTTCTCTTTTCTAGATCTCTCTTCCTATCAGAAGTGTCGCGCCTTCCAGCCATTGCCTAATGCCATCATGAGCTTAGACCAACTGTAGATTACTTCCCATCAGCCATCACGGCATCATAAGGCAATTATAGCCTCCTAATTTCATGCTTGTTTATTGTTTGATTTATAGTTTTTTTGATTTAGGGTTCCAAAATCGAATTGGTTGATTGTGAATTTTGTTGTTTTTGTTGTTTGAATTGAGGGATTTCAGTTTTTAGCCTTTGAATTGGGGGATTTTGTTGTTGCAAATGCCATCCAGACAATGTTCGCTCAATGCTTTCTCGAGTGAACTTCATACAGATTGTTTGCTTGATACTTGCTTGACTGTGGGTTGAAGGAACTTCATAAAAATTGTTCTCGCTCGACCTTGGCTTGAGCGAACTTTAGACAAATTGTTCGCTTAATACTCGCTCGACACTCCTCTCAAGCAAACTGTTCAACTAAACAAAAACAATGAGTTAATTTAATTAAAGAAGTTTTTTCTTTTCACAATGAATATGCATGATTTGTATTTTTTTTTTAATTTGTGTGAGTTTTAGTATTTTTTTTCTTTTTAAAACCATACACATGACACATATGGTTTAAAGCACATATATAAATATATATATTTTTGGAAACACATGTTTTTTTCTTTTCAAAACGATGTGTTTGTTACAAAAGGATCATAATGTGTTTCCAATATCTAGATTATTTTCGTAACATGTCTTTATTGGTTGTTTCTTAATTGTTTCAATGCAGTTTATATGGATATGGATGCTACACCTACTTAGGGAGATTGTTGACAAGGGGATGCTACAGTTCCTACACTGATAGGTGGAGGCACAATGGTCCATGGAGGAGTTTAGGCCGTGTATGGATAAACTGGGAAATTCGTGGGTTTCAAGGCCGAGAGTTATGACTGGCCATGGAGGACTTGAGGGAGGTGCGGTAGAGCTGTGGTGGTGGCTATACGATGGCTAGAGGCGGCAGATCTAGTCACGAGGTAGAGGAGAGGCTGTGAGAGAGTGGGGAAGAGTGAGAGAGGTGAGGACTTCAGCTGGGCATGGAAATAGCTAGGGCAGGTTGTGGTGGTCAGGCGAGGCCGTGGGTGACTATGTGGTGGCCTGGGTAGCCATGTATGGCAGCATGGGTGGAGAACCCATATGGGTTCCGTGCGTGTGTGTAGTGATGCAACGGAGAGGGAGAGAGTTGCAGGGAAAGGAGGCCATGGAGGTGGAGCATGTGAGCTTGTGGTGCCGATGGAGGTGCTCGGTGGCCCAGTTGGCCACACACAGTGGTGCAAGGAGGAGAAATGGGTTTTGAAACCCATTTCGGTTGGAGGGAGGAGAAGAGAGAGAGACTTGCTAGTGGAACTCACCACCAGTGGGGTTGGACTCACCGGCGTGAGAAAGATACACTAGTGGTGGCGGTGAGGGTGGACGGTCGGCGATGGCTTGGGTTGGAGAGATGTGAAGCATGACCATGGAAGGGAGGTGTATCATCGGGCTGGAGAAAGGGAGAGGAGAGAGAGAGAGAGAGAGGAAAGGAAAAAGTGAGGGGAAAAAGCTAGGTGCTTGAGTATTTAATCCAGGCATTTCGTCTTGAGATCTTCAAAACAATCTAACGGTGAGTTTAAATACTGATTTGAAAATGTGTAAGTATTTATTTAATTTAAAACACTGAAAGGAATTAAGATAGAATATTATTTTATAAAATAAAGTTCATCAAATAATATTCCCTGATTATTGATTAAAATGATAAAGTCTTGTTAATCAGTTGAAGAGAATAAAACCATTTAAATTGATTTAGAGTTTTCAACATATTTTAAATATCATAATATTTTTAGATGACTAAAATCATTTAATTTAAATAATTTCCCACAATTATAATATTTTTGGAACCCTTCAAAAATATTATAATTGTCTTATTTAAAAACAAGTTTAGTCCGATAATACTGAAAATATTACATATAAATATTTCCAGAACACTTAAAATATTCATAAGCTTTAAAATACTGGACTTGCTTTAAAATCCGCTTGGTATATTTTAAAACAAGCCATCGAGACTTGGCACATAGAACGAGACTCGTAACTATAAAAGAAAGAAGGCTTGTAACTAGTGTTAGATTTTGTACTTTATTTTAGTTTTCTGATGGAGAATGTTTCTAGAGTTCCAAGGCTCTTATGATGAACTTAATTGGCTAAATTTTCATACTAAAGTGAGAGGTGAAGTCTAATGATTTAGATATTGTTTCATATCAACAATAGAATTTATATTGTGAGTTTGATCGATTGAATGGTTTTATTATTGGATATTTTGATTATCTATATATTTATCTTGATTCATTATGATTTTTTAATATATTGGATACTTGAAAAATCTCTATGATATTCAAATGGGTTTGTGAATGTTTTAACCATCAATTGTTCATGCTTAATATTTAGTGATTAGTTTTCTTGGTCTTAACTTCTAAATCTTCCAGTTAGACAGAATAATTATTCTAGTTTAATTGAAGTGAATTGATTGGATACAATATTCTAAATTATTAGATAGATCCTTGAAATTTTAGTCGTTCTCTATATCGATTTATTGTATCATTTTAGTTATATTCTGTTACTTTAAAAATCTTCATATCAGCAATTTTCTTCTCTATTTGATTGCATGTTCCTTTTAATAATTTGTTTTCATTGTTTAAGTTTATTTTCTTTATCATATAAGTCAATCTCTGTATATTCGACCCTGTTAGGTACTACAACACATGTATACTTGCAGGTAAAACTGTTCTAAACCTTTATTTTTTTCGATGGAAAGAAGCCTTTCATTCAAAAGATATTAGCATTACAATTGTCTCTCCGCCCATAGGGCTGGAGCAATTACATCAGGGAAAGAACCCTACCATAGGCTAATATCACTAACATGCCAAGCATGCCTTGCAAGCTTATGTGCTACCTCATTACAAATTCTCATAGCATATCTAACCTCACACACTTGGAAGCAGTTCATAAGCTCCTTAGTATCTTTGATCACATTACCAACCAAAGTCATCGATGGTTTTGACTTTTGCAATTCTTGTACTAAGTTTAAGGCATCACTTTCTAGGATAAGATGTTGAATACCCAAGTGAACCGTTAGCTGTAGGCCCCTGAAGATTGCAAGCATTTCAATGCTTGTTGCGTCCCTAACTGCTAGTTCCTTCTTGCTAGTTGCCATAAGAACTTCTCCTTTACTGTCTCTTAGGATAGCCCCAATTCCTACACTGTGTTGGTTCTGGAAAATAGCCCCCATCAACATTTAATTGGAAAATTCCTGGAGGGGGGGCTCTCATCTGCAGTGTTGTCTCACCATGTTCAAAGGTTGGCCATGGGTTGTCTTATAGACATGCTGGACAGCCAGGGCATGAGCTATAGTTTGATCAATATGGATGTTCTTATCTTCAAAGGTTGCTTGGTTGTGCCTATACTAGCAGCTCCATGAGATCAGAAAGAATAGCTCCAGGTGGTCTTTCTGCTGTAAACCACTTATGTATCCAGCAAGGTCACCATACAATTTTGGTAGGCCAGATGAGAAGATGATAGGTAAGTGTGTTTCCCAAGTCTTTCTTACTAAAGGGCAAAAGCATAGTGCATGAGCTGTATCTTCTGTCTCTCTATTGCATAGCTTGCAAGTTGCATCATTTAGTACCTTTCTTTGCACCAAATTGAGCTTAGTTGGCAGGCTTTCTTTGCAAGCTTTCCATGCAAATATCTTGATCTTGGCTGGTAATTTCAAATTCCATAGATCCTTCCATAGTTTCTTTAGTCCCATGTTTCTCGAGCCCTCACCTTCCATCCTGTTCTGTTTAGCCTCTTTGAATACCCGTTAGGCACTCTTAACTGTAAACTTTCCATGTGGCTCAGGGTCCCAGATAATCTTGTCTTCAGAGGTGTTGCTACTTAGGACTATTTTTAATACTGCATTTGCTACTTGGGCAGGTAGAAAGGTCCATCCCACCATTTGGACTGTGAGTCTATTAAGCTATCAACTGTGGCATCTTGGTCATATACTGCTGCAGTTTCATCATATCTACTTAAGGGTGGGAGACCAGGGATCCAATTATCTCTCCACACTTTGATATTCTGTCCTGACCCCACTCTCCACTTGCATCCCCTCACCAAGAGTTTCTTAGTCTCCCAAATCCCCTTCCATGCAAAGCTAGGATTAAAGCCTTGCTTAGCCTCTAGGAAAGGCTCGTTGGGGAAATACCTTGCTTTGAAGACCTTATGGATCAGTGTATTTGGTTCTTGCATGATTCTCCAACCTTGTTTTGCTAAGAGAGCATCATTGAAAGTTCTAAGATATTTGAATCCCAACCCTCCTGCTTGTTTATGTGTACAAAGCTTGGTCCAATTGACCCAATGGATTTTATGTTCCTCTTGTTTCTGTCCCCACCAAAACTGTGCCATCATTTGCTCCAGCTCATGACATAGGCTTCTTGGGAGTTTAAAGCAGCTCATGGTATAAGTTGGGATAGAAAGAGGCTCTGCTTTTATAAGAATTCCCTTACCCCCTTGAGATAGCATTGTCTCTTTCCAATCTTCAGTTTGGTCCCTCGACTCACTCAAAAATGAGTAGCACAAAGACTATCCCAAGTGCAGGAGGATGTCGCGTAATAATTAGGAATAAATTCCTAGATCGTCTCCTCATGGAAAGCTTACTTAAACTCAACTCGTTGAAAATGGTGAAAAACTTCACAAAGAGAAAATAAATATGATGGTATGTGCAATGGATGGAAAAGGATACTAGTCATGGACTATATTCATATTTTTAGATTTTGATTGTCGAATTGAAATGTAAAAGACTAATAGATTAAACCCAGAAATTAATAAAACTAAGTTAAGAATTAAACTAGATTAAAAAGTAATTGACAAAACATTCACTGAAAATTGAAACACCCCAAAATCAATATTCTAGGGTTTATCATTGTATTCAAATCACAAATTCTTAAAATTAAACCATAGCAATTGTAATCACTATTAAAATGAAAGCTTAACGAAACAAGAAAAATAAATAACATGAACTAAATAAATAATAAATAAATTACTCAAACTTCTAAATCAAAAATCTCTAAAATAATCCAGAAACTTAAAACTGAAATGAAATAACAAGTAGGGAATGAAAAGATTAAGTCAATTGAATGGAGATGAAAAGTTGAAGCGGTGGAGGAGGCTGGGCTGCAGTAGCAATTAGACCCCTCAAGGAGTTCTTCAATCTGCTGCAGTGTGAGTGAATGCTTCCGAAGAATTCGTGTTGCTGCGTGAATGATCGCTTGTGTGAATCCTCCTCTCTTTAGATCTGTCTCTTGTGCCTCTTTCCCTTAGATCTGCCTCTTGTGTCTCTTCCCTCAGATCTGCCTCTTTTGCCTCTTCCCCTCTTTATTTCGTGTTAATGATATGCTTATATAGGGTAGGAAAGAAACCCTAATGTCCTCTTAATTTCTGCATAAAAAAATCGCCTAAATTTAAGGACTCATCTTGGCAACCGCGTACATGCTTTAGGAGTCTGAATTTGGAAATCCTTATTAGAGACAAATTTATAGCCATTTAAGATAGATTTCTAACGCATCAAGAATTACATCAATTAGATATGTGAGGAAAAAGTTACGGTCAAAAGACTAAATTATGTCCAAACTGTCTCCTAGCGAATTTCAGACTTGGACTTCTTGTGGTTTCTTTTTGTGATTTCTTTTTCTTTTTCTTTTCTTCCAAATTGCTCTCAAACCCCATGAAAGTCCTCCTTTTCGAATCTGAGTGAAAATCAATGGAAAAATAAATTCTAAATGTTCCTCTAATCAAAACAGTGTTTTTCATGCCACTCCGCTCGAGCGATGTGAACCAAAATCCACAGTAATCAACAGTTGGTAAAATTAGGCAGAAATTCATGCTTTTAATCAATTTAAATCACAACTTAGATTCATTCATTTTTCCATATAAAACCGATGATAAAGTAATGAAAGACTTAAGATATATTGGTTCCAAAAACATTAAAATATGCAATAACTCAGCTCAATCACACCCCCCAACTAGCATTTTGCTAATCCTTGAGCAAAATAGTAAAATTAGTTGAGATGAACATTGCATAAAGATCGAAATTCAAATAGAAACAATCAAACACAATTCTGAATTCTCACAAAAGTAACACGTTACTACTCCACTCCCAGGGTTTATTGTGATATCCGCTCCTTCTTTCTTCTTCTTTACGTACGTGCCTCGATCCACGTGTCAACCTTCGGTCAATGTGCCGAGCCTCTTCCTACGTGTTGAACTTCGGTCAGCATGCCGAGCCTCGTTCTACGTGTCGAGTTCAGTCTACGTACTGAGTCTCGATTTACGTGCTGAGCCTTATCCTTAGTGCTGTACCTCGATGGCGTATCCCGGAAGTTATCCACCGGATTTCAAAGTAAGATATTTTATAGGCTACGGATATTTGAAGTATTATGGAAATATCTATAGGAGATATTTCCAGTATTACTGGATAAGCTTGTTTTTAAAGTAGCACAATTATAACATTTTAATAAGCTCTGAAAATATTATAATTGTGGATAATCACTTAAGTTAAATATTTTAAGTTGTTTTAAGATATTAAGAGGTTTAACTTTACATTGAAAACTCTTATTTAATTTAAGTAGTTTTATACTCTCTGAGTAATTAATGATGCTTTATCATTTTAAATAATGATGAATAAATATTATTTTATAAACCTTAGTTTATAAAATAATATTCTATCTTAATTCATCTCAGTGCTCTATTTAAGTGTTTTAGTAATTTAAATGAGTTTATGCACTTTGATTAATTAATGATACTTTATCATTTCATATAATGATGAAGAAAATATTATTTTATAAACCTTAGTTTATAAAATAATATTCTATCTTAATTCCTCTCAGTGTTGTATTAATTTAAATGGTTTTACCCTCTCTGAGTGATTTAATGATAATTTATCATTTTATATAATGAATATAATGATGAATAAATATTATTTTGTAAACCTTAGTTTATAAAATAATATTCTATCTTAATTCTTCTCAGTGCCCTATTTAAGTGTTTTATTTATTTAAATGATTTTATCCTCTTCGATTAATTAACGGTAATTTATCATTTTAAATAATGATAAGGAAATATTATTTTATAAACTTTAGTTTATAAAATAATATTCTACCTTAATTCCTCGTAGTGTTTTATTTAAAATAAAACACTTACGCATTTTCAAATCAGTGTTTAAACTCATCGTTAGATTGTTTGAGGATCCCGAAGCGTAGGATTGAAGATAAATACCCAGGCCCCTACCCTTTTTCCTTCACTTTTTCCTTTCTCCTTTTTCTTCTTTCTCTTTCCTCTCCTTCTTCCCCATGCACGTCCAACCCGTGCACACGGTTTCCTCTCCACCATGTCCATTCGGTTGAAGCTCCAGCCGGCGCCACCTCCGGCCGCCGTGCCTCACCTCCCATACCAGCGTGTTCTCCTCCCGCCGGCAAGCACTACCCAACCGGTGGTGAGTTAAACCGGTCACCCATTCTCTTTCTTTCTCCCTCCAAAGAAATGGGTCTTAAGGCTTTTTCCTCCTCTTTGGACCACCATACACGGCCAAACCGGCCACCAAGCACCACCATTGGAACCACCATGTCAAGGGCTTCCTCCCCATGTCCTTCTTTCTCCCTAACTCTCACTCTTTCTCAAATGGGTCTTCACACACACACGTTCGGTTGCACCACCGTACACGGCCACCCGTGGTGTTTCACCACCACCATCTTGTTCCTCTCATCACCATGAACTTCTCCAAGAAATTCCATGGCCAACGGAGCTATATAGAGCTCTCACTCTCCCTCACTCTCCAAGGCCGGAAATGGCTTCAAACGGCCGATCCGCCGCCGTTAGCCACCGTACGACCACCACCTCGCCACCACAGCTCCACCACATGTTCCTTTGCCTTTCCCTAGCTTGCCATGAAGTTCTATGGCATTTCGTTACCTCAAGCAACTCCCACCATGTTCGGATTCATTGTTCACGGCATGATGCCGCCGTGCTCCGCCACCTTTGACCACCACGAGGCTACCATGAGCCTTCCAAGACCACGCTTAGCTATTCCCAAGCCCAAACTACCACTTTATGTGGTGGACAACCACCGTACGCGGTGTTACCGCCACGTACGTTCCTCCGACGCATGATCGTGACGAGCAGTGAGAGACGCACGGGTTATCCCGTCGATGGTATAACCCTCTATCCTTAGTTATTTATGTTTAATGTAGTTGATTGGTTGACCTACAGACTTGGAACGTACTCTGTGTAGTGCAGTGACGCGTTGTGTGACGTGCGCTGTAATGATGTGTGGCGTAGAAGGAAGGGAGTACGCATGGAGTGTACTCCGTGTTGTATAGCGATGCACCGTGTGATGTGCATCGTGATGATAAGTGTTGTAGCGAAAGGAGTACGCGTGGCGCGTACTCCGTGTCGAGTAGCGATGCACCGTGAGACGTGTATCGTAGAGATGTGTGTTGTAGTGTGGATGGAAGAGAGTTCACGTGAGTGTGCTCTGTACCAGGTCGTGATACACTGGATGGCGTGTCACGAAGAGTCGGATGGCGTAACAGAGAAGTGTGTAACGTATGGTGTACTGTCGGGAAACTGTGTAACAGTGTCCCGAAGCAAAGGTGATATGGCCTGTAGTCCAAGGTAGCGGATATTGCCTTGAGACTAACTGGTGACTGAAGGTAAGTGGGAAGCGGTGGAAAAGGTTTCAGAGAGTGCAGCAGAAGCAAGATGGGCCCCGTATTGTAACTCGAGAATTTGTCTTGAGCTGCATAATGTGACAGAGGCACATTTGAGGATGAAGTCCTCTTGTCAAATGGCGGGAACTGTGTAACAGTGTCCCGAAGTAGTAGTGATGTGGCCTGTAGTCCAAGGTAACAGGTATTGCCTTGAGACTGACTTGTAACTGAGAGTATAAGGAAGTAATGGAGAAGTATCAGAGCGTGCAGCAGAAGCATGATGGGTATCGTGACGTGACTCGGGATTAGTCTTGAGCTGCGTGACGTGACAAAGGTGCAATTGTGAATGCAATCCTCTCCCATCAAGTGTTGGGATGAACTTGTACAGAGTCGAAAGTAGGAAGAATCCTATCAACCGAGTCTGAGCAAGTTGGTATTGGAGTATGGAGCTTGTTTATACAAGCAGGTGCTCTGTGGAGCTATAAGTTGCTCTTAGGTGATAGAAGGGGAGTAAGATACAAGTGTCTCTGACGAGACACGTGTACCGGACAGGTTTACCATATGTAATGGGTAATCTGTCCTGATCATGGTTACATGGTGTATTAGCTCGAGAATTGGCTGAGTTGATGTAGCCTGAATGGATGGGAATAAGGATGTAGTATGGGCTAGGATACGTGAAGGCAGTAACGGGTAAATAGTCTAAGGTTGGGACGCATGACTCTGTCGGTCGGAATCATGCGTCAGATTGTGGAAATAGAAGAACGAAATGGAGGTCTTAGTGTCTTAACCCTAAGGTGAATCACAAGGGTTCGCTTTAAGGAATAAGACCCGGAAGATTTTAGTATAGTAAATGGCATATGAGAGCCCAGGAATGGACAAAGAGTGTTCCAAGTGAGGCGTAGTTCTATGTTTAGAATAGTTACTTATGCATTTAAATAGATGATGATGTAAGGTTATGTGTATGCATGTAGGTTGCCATCTGACAAGCACACGAATGGACTGCATGGAATGAGTATGGCATGAAGTCCAAGTACGTATTACACTCATTCCATGCAGTCCAAGTAAGTATTACGTTCATACTCTTCTAGAGATTTTTTTTATGTATAGAAAAGAAGAAAAAGATGAAAGTTTTTCTCTAAAAAGAAGACGAAAATGAAACGTAAGTTTTCAAATATAAGTACGTACCGGCCTTCCTTGGCAGCCCCTCTTTATGCACCCAAAGTATGTACGTGTTTGCATGTGAATGGATGCTATATGTGTAGTACGTATTGTATGTATGTTCATGAAAAGGAAACGAAATGAAGCCTTAAAAGACGTAAGAACCGTTAAGGAATGTAAGGACCGAAACCGTAAGAAAAGGAAGAAAAGAAAACAAGATTTTTCCTAAAGTAACCCTCTCTTTTGGAACAGCTCTTCTTCAAAGAAAATGAAAGAAAACCATTTTTCCCTTTAAGGGATTTCTTTTAAGAAAATACTTTTACAAAACAAAAGAGAGAGAACCTTTTTCTTAATTAAAACTTTATGAATCGTAAGAACTGAAGAGAGGTAAGAAACGTAAGAAACGTAAGAACTGTAAGAATTGAAATGAAAGAATGGACTGTAAAGGAAAGGAACGGAAAGGATTGTAAAGGAAAGGAAAGGAAAGGACTGTAAAGGAAAGAATGGACTGGACTGAATGGATGATGTATGAAGATACGCAACGGCCACATGGACTGAAATGGATATGGTACCAAATGAAAGGACTGTAAAGGGGTAGATTGCAATGCCGGGTAAGTAGTACTGGTAGTGCACCCAGTGCTGCACCCTGACGGAATGGATTCCCAAACCCGCGGCCACGGGCGGAATCAAGTCCAAAAGACCGCTAACCCCAGCACACGGGGCGTAACAGTGTGCTATGGGCCAAATGAAAGTGAAAAGAAAGAATGGATGCATGTTAAGTATGAATGCATGTATGAATGGATGAACGGAATGCATGAATGTACGTAAGTAAGAAAAGAGGAACGCATGTATGCATGGATGTATGTAAAAGAAAGAATGCATGAAAATATTCTTTAAGAAATGAAGGCAGCGAGGCGTGGGGAACTGTTTTAAAGAAGAAAGCAAGTTTTAAAAGAAGAAAACCCCCACCTCGCAACGTTTTTAAAAGAAAAGAAAGACGTATGCATGCTATGTACGATATGTATGTACGGAATGATGAATGCATGACTGAAAATCTATGTTATGATATTTTAACTGTATAAAGTAATGCTTACGAGTCATCGACTCATTTTAGTTTTATGTGTGCCCTCCCAGGCACAAGATGAGCATGACAGGACAGGACGGGCACAACCAAAGGGGGAAGAGCACGAAGGCCTAGGCAAGATGTTTTTATATGAAAACTTAAGTTATGAAAGTTAATGTTTTCCGCTAAGTCTTTTAATAAAGAAAAATGAATTTTATTTATAGTATGTAAGTCTTTTGTATCCTGGCATGAATGGAAAAGAAAAGAAAAAGGAATAGTAATTCCCGTCGATTTTTATCAAAATCGAATGAGAATGACCCACCATAAGGACGGGCGTTACATTTATACCCACCAAGACTATCTCAACAATCTTTCACATAGAATTAAGGCAAATATCTCAGAACTCAAATGTGTGTGTGGAGCTAAACTGGTTGTGTGTTTCTCATTACTAGCCATGATTTGTCATAAGATTTTTCAACCTTAAGATTAATTATTGCTGATTATAACTACCTCAAAGCCCAAGGGACTAGCAGTTTTCATGCCAACTCTATTTTTCAAGGTTGGACACTCAACCCCCAAAGTCTTGGGTAACTGTTTCTAGCCCTTTTACTTAAGAAAGTTCACTAAGTCGCCTTTATTCCTTTTTTCTCTTTTTTTATTCTTTTATTCTTTTCTTTCTCATCTTTTCAAATCTTTTTTTTTCTCATTTCTTTTTAGGCATGGCTCGGTAGTCCTGCAGTTTACTTCTCCTGTGTTAAATCAATGAATGGTAAATAAGGAACACTACAAGTGTAAGCATGTGCAAAATGTCCTTCAAACTTTGCCTTTCATTCTACAAAAATCTTATCAAGTTTCATCTCAGTAAGTATAACATCCCGGTGTTTCAAGCCACATATCAACAAAATATGATGCATCAAAAATCATGCTCTATGTTTAAGTTTGAAAATAAATCTTCACAAATGATCCCGCTCAACTACTCCACCAAGATGCTCAATCATAAATGTATCAATGATTTATTTTTGTTTTTTTTATATTATTTTTTTTTTATAAAACTATGCACACATGCTACCCCCTAACTAGTGAGAGACATAGTTCTGAATGAATCGAACAAAAGAAAACAAAGTGCACAGAACTAAGCAAGCAAAACAAACAATCAACATCAAATATAAAATCAAAACAAAATAACAAATAAAAAAAAATGCAAGTAAGGAAAACTGTAAAGAAGGAAAAGCAAATCAAAACACTTCCCTGGGGTCTTGCACAAGCAAGATCTCTTCATGTGGATCAAAGACCTTCAGAAATGACTTTAGACGTTGTCCGTTGACAGTGAAGCTATTACCATTCTTCGGATTGACAATGTCTACCGCGCCATGAGGATGAACGGTCTTTACAATGTACGACCCACTCCATCGGGATTTCAACATACCAGGAAAAATATGCAAGCGAGAGTTGTAAAGGAGAACTTCCTAGCCAAGTGTGAAATGTTTTGGATGAATTTTCTGATCATGTAGAATTTTCATGCGTTCCTTTGCCAGCTGAGCGTTCATCCAATTCATTGATCTGCAATTTTCTCAACCCTGAAGCTTCATCAAGTGACATGTTAACATGTTTTATGGCCCAAAGAGCTCGATGCTGAATATCAATAGGTAAATGACAAGCTTTACCATAAACTAATCGATAAGGAGACATCCCTAGATTTGTTTTAAAAGCTGTCTTATAAGCCCACAAAGCATCAAGAAGCTTAAGTGACCAATCTTTCCTATTAGGCTTGATAGTTTTCTCTAAAATGATTTTTATCTCTCTGTTTGCCAATTCAGCTTGCCCATTTGTTTGAGGGTGATAAGGGGTAGAAACTCTATGTGTGATGCCATATTTCTTGATGAGTGTAGGAAATGGTTTGTTGCAAAAATGAGAACCCTCATCACTTATGATAACTTTTGGCATGCCAAAATGAGTAAACAGAGATTGCAAAAATTTCAGGACAACACGATGGTCATTTGTTTTGCAAGCAACGGCCTCCACCCATTTTGAAACATAATCCATAGCTAATAGAATATATGTGTTTCCAAAGGAAACTGAAAAAGGTCCCATGAAGTCTATTCCCCAATAATAAAAAATTTCTAAGGTAAGAATAGGGGACAGAGGCATCATGTCTATTTTGCTAATGGAACCCAATTTTTGACAAGGCTCACAAGCCTTACAAAAATTATAAGCATCTTTAAACATAGAAGGCCAGTAAAAACATCTTTGCAAAATTTTAGCGACTGTTTTCTTTGCTGAAAAATGACCACCACATGCACCTATATGACAAAATCTCAAAACAGAAGAAAACTCATCATCAGGAATGCATCTTCGAATCAATTAATCCGAACAATATTTGAAAAGAGATGGATCATCAAAGTAAAAGTGTCGTACCTCAGAGAGAAATCGACGCTTATCTTGGGTGGACCATTCAGAAGGCATTCGCTCAGTCACCAGATAATTGACTATGTCAGCATACCAGCGAGCTCTGTCAACCACAAACAGCTGCTCATCCGGGAAACTATCATCAAGAGGAAGGCTGACATTTGAAGAAGGAGATGATGACAATCTAGAGAGGTGGTCTGCTACCACATTTTCAACTCCTTTCTTGTTCTTAATGTTGATGTTGAACTCTTGAAGTAATAGAATCCAGCGAATCAAGCATGGTTTTGCATCTTTCTTAGCCAACAAATACTTAAGAGCAGAGTGGTCAGTGAAAATAGTAACAGGAGAACCAAGAATATAAGTCCGAAATTTATCAAGTGCAAAAACCACTGCAAGCAATTCTTTTTCAGTAGTGGTATAATTTTTCTGGGCATCATTCAAGGTTCTACTAGCATAATAAATCACAAATGGTCTATTATCCACACGCTGCCCCAAAACAGCTCCTAAGGCATAATCACTAGTATCTGTCATGATCTCAAAAGGAAGGTCCCACTGCGGGGGTTGCACAATAGGAGCAGTGGTAAGCGACTTTTTAAGGGTATCAAAATCTTTTTGGCACTCATCAGTCCAAACAAATTCAATATCATTTTTGTTTGAGCTGTAAAATTGCATATTTTAGCTATTTAAAACCAATGTATTTTAACTGCTTCGTGACATTATTATTGGTTTTAGATGGAAAAATGGTTAATAAGCATAAATACGAGTTGTGATTTTTAATTAATTAATATCATGTTTATGCTTAATTTTATAACTATGATTAATTGAAAAATATTTCCTCACATATATAATATAATTTTAATAATCTATTTTCTTTTTAATTTATTTCAAGTGTTATTTTTGTTTTTTTATTTGCAGCATAAATAAAATTCAAAGGAGATTCGATTCTGAGCCACGACGCATGCTATATGAGATTTTCAAAGCAGTGGATTTGGGCAGCTGAAAATATTGAAAGAATTGTCGGCAAGCGACGTGGAAATTAAAAGTGAAGATCAAAGAAAGCTTTTCCTTTAAAAGTAATGCGACACAAAGTAAATGAAAGGACGGCGAACAAAAAGGGTAACTGCATGCAACAATTTTTTTTATACAAACCATGTTGCCAACATAAACGGAAAGAGCTAGCAGATGGAAACATTTACGGAAAGCCAAAAATTGAGGGACATCTTAACAGTTTGAGAAAGAGATTGACGGAAAAAAAAAATGTATATGTTGAGGTTTCTTTGACTTCTGGCTGGATATGGAAAGAGACGTGGTTCTTTTCATTTGGGATAGTTGGACGTATACGGGAGAGAGGCAAGATTGACGGAAGAAAGAAAAGAAAAAAATAGAGGAGAGGTGGAGTTTTCAACATTTACGGAAAGGAAAGAGGCTTGGATTATTCTTCATCTTGAGGGAACTAGCAGATGAAAAGGAATGCAAGTGGCAACATTTACGGAAAGCTGAGAGTGTTTTACAGAAAGGGGGAGCAGAAAATAAAGAAAAGACAGATACCAAACCGAAAAGCAAAAAGAAAAGAGGGGGGAGTTTTTTACGGAACTTACGGAGGATTTTCGGAAGAGAAAAGGAGAGAGTGAGACGAAAAAAAAAAGAAAGGGAAAAGGGAGCACCTGGGGGCTCACGACGGAACGGAAAGAAAAAAAAATACAAAGCAGAAAAGAAAAATTGAGAAGGACGTTCGGGGAGCTGGGAAAAAAAGGAGAGCTTCACGAAAGAAAGGGGTGCTTACGGAAGAAAAATAGAGAGGAGAAGAGGAGACGTTCGGAGTGAGAAAGGAAGGGAACTGCTGGACGTTCGGAGAGGAACGAGAATTTTTTTGGAGGTGAGTGAGGGAACACGGGAGCTTCGTCTGAGTTTTGGACGGACAGAAAACAAAAGGGAAGAGAGTTTTACGTTCAGAAGGAGATTGATTTATCTTCTGCAGTTTTACGGAGAAGGAGAGGGCAGAAAGCTAGAAGGAGAATAAAAAGAAAGGAGGAGCCACAAGTTGAATTTTCAACTCTGTTTTCAGAGCAAAGAAATAGAGGCTGTCGGATGAGAGAGGAAAAGCTTTCGGACGGGCTGAGACCAGGGAACTCTTCACCTGGGAATTATTTTGGAGGCTCATACTGGGACAGAAGAGCAGCAGAGACTTGAACGAAAAGGAAAGCTGGGTGTTTTACGTAAAAATAGAGAAAAAACAACTTCGGCGGGGACTTCATCTGGCGGTTTTCGGTGACAGCGGAACCTTCTGTTGGATGTACTATATTGCATTTTATTTTGTTTAATCTTGCAGGACTGGACTTGGAGTTTTGTTTTTGAAGCAAGGAAACACAGCAGGACGGAAAGCACATGAAATGGAGAGAGAACTCCACGTTTTGACACTGGGCTGAAGTATTTTCCATCTGAAGTTTTCAGCTAGCTTTTGGATACAACAGAGACGTGGATGAAACCAGGGACCTTCTTGGACAGCAGAAACGAGAGCTAGAAAATGACAATAAAAATAGAAAGGAGCTGGAGTTCAGTGGGAGAAGTTTATACGTAGAGGAAGGAACGGAGGAGCTAGTTTGCAGTTTGGAAGACGCCGAACGGAACTCCAGTTATTTACGGAAAGAAGAGGGAGTTTTCAAGTCTTATTTTCTCCACTTTTATGTTTTTATGTTGTTTTATTGTGTTTTATTTTAATATCATCATGAATAATGTTTACTTAATTTCTATAGCGCTTGTGTTAAACATGGTCGGCTAAATTTGAATACTAAGGTTAGAGGTGAAGTTTAATGATTTGGAAATTGTTTTCGGATCGACGATAAATTTATTTTGTGAGTTTGATCGATTGAATGATTTTATTATTGGATATTTTGGTTATCTATAAATTTTTCTTGATTTATTGTGATTTCCGAATACAGTAAATGCTTGAGAAATCTCTGTGATAGTCAAATAAATTTGTAAGCGTTTTAATCATCAATCGTTCATGCTCGATCATTCGTAACTATTTTTCTTGATCTTAAATGCTAAATCTTCCAATTAAACGGAATCATTATTCTAGTTTAATTGAAGTAATTCGATCGGAAACAATATTTTAAATTATTAAACGGATCCTCGAAACCTTAGTCTTTTATTTCATATCAATACAACTTATCATTTTAATTTTGGTTTATCACGACAAAAATCATCATTTCAATAATCTCATTTTATTTTCAATTTTATCTCTTTTAGTATTTTATTTTCATTTGTTTGAGAGAATTTTTCACATTAGTCAATCCCTGTGGATTCGATCCTGTAAGGTACTACAACACCTGTATACTTGCAGGTAAAACTGCACTAAATTTTAGTTCATTAATTTGAGTTAAAGTTTAGACGCAACAATTTTGTAAAAGAGTGCACAAAGGTTTTGCAATAGAACTAAACTCTTGAATAAACCACCTAAAAAAACCAGCATGAACAAGAAAAGAACGAATATCCCTAACCGTCCTAGGGATAGGAAGTTTAGATATTAATTCAATCTTTGCCTTGTCGACCTTTATACCTTTAGAAGAAACAATATGTCCCAAGACAATGCCCTGAGTAACCATAAATTGACATTTCTCCCAATTAAGTAAAAGATTTTTTTCCTCACATTTCTGGAGAATACGTGCCAAATTATGCAAACAATTATCAAAAGATTTTTCAAAAACAGAGAAATAATCCATGAATATTTCACAAATATCATCAATCATGTCAGAAAAAATACTCATCATACATCTCTGAAAAGTGGCTGGAGCATTATACAAACCAAAAGGCATTCTAGTAAAAGCAAAAGTGCCAAAAGGATAGGTGAAAGTGGTTTTCTCCTGATCCTCAGGCGCTACAGCAATTTGATAATAACCAGAATAGCCATCCAAGAAACAATAATATGCATTACCAACTACTCTTTCTAAAATTTGATCCAAGAATGGTAAAGGAAAATGATCCTTCCTACTGGCTGAATTAAGTTTTCTATAATCAATGCACATTCTCCAGCTAGTAACTATTCTAGTTGGAATCAACTCATTTTTATCATTTTTTATAACAGTCAAACCAAATTTTTTTGGTACCACTTGAATTGGGCTTACCCACTTACTGTTTGAGATGGGGTAAATGATACCCACTGCGAGTAGCTTAAGCACTTCCTCTTTCACAACTTCCTTCGTGGTAGGATTAAGCCTACGTTGAGCATCACGAATCGGTCTAGCATCATCTTCAAGATGGATTCTGTGGGTACAAACAACAGCATCAATACCTTTGATGTCGGCTATTGTCCAACCAATTGCTTCTCGATGCTTTTTTAATACTTCAATCAACTGGGCTTCATCCTTCAGATTTAACTTTGAGGAGATTACCACAGGAAAAGTGCCTTCTTCAGGACCAAGAAACACATACTTTAAATATTGAGAAAGTGGTTTCAGTTCCAACTGGGGAACTTCTTCCTCTGAAGATTTAAGCATGTTTGGCGGTGGTAAAGCTTCAAATTGGGGTTTCCATCTTGCGCTTGCAAATTGTACTTCAAGTGGTAAAGAAGAATCTGTAAAACAATAAAAAAATTCAAAATCATCGTCATTGATATGATCAATTTTTTAATTAAGTAAAAATTCAGATGTCTGAAAAATAGAATCATTATCAGAGAAAGGAGAATTTGAGCAAATAAACTCTGTTGGTGTCAAACTCTCCACAGCATTCAAATCACTTGTGTCATCAAAATGTGTTGGCATCTTGCAAGCATTGAAAACGTTCAACTCAAGTGCCATATTCCCAAAGGTAAGCTTCAAAACTCTACTTCTGCAATTAATCAAAGCATTTGATGTAGTTAGGAATGGTCTTCTAAGGATGACAAGAGCTTGATAAATAGTGGAGACTGGCTGCTGCATATCAAGAACCACAAAATCCACTAGGTAGTAGAATTTGTCCACCTGGACCAACACGTCCTCTACAATACCCCTCGGTACCTTAACTGATCTGTCAGCCAACTGTCCCATGATGGAGGTCTTTTTCAGCTCACCCAATCCTAACTGCTCATATACTGAGAACGGTAACAAGTTCACACTACTCCCCAAATCAAGTAAAGCTCTCCCAATGCGTGATTCACCGATCATAATGGAAATGTTGGGAGAGCTGGGATCTCCAAACTTCTGAGGAGTCTCGCTCAATATCAATGCACTGACTTGCTTCGTTAGGAAAGCTTTCTTCTTTACATTCAGCTTCCCCTTCACTGTGCACAAGTCCTCCAAAAATTTTGTATATGAAGGCACTTGTTGTATGGCATCCAAGAGTGGAATATTAATCTTCACTTGCTTGAAAATCTCTTGAATCTCCATGTTATATTTGTTCTTTTGGCCAGCTGCCAATCTCTGAGGATAGGGAACCACAGGTTGATATCCCTTACTAGTCTCAGCATCTGCACTCATAGGCTTCTTCAGCTCTGGTCTCACTGCCTCTGGTTCTTTCTCAACCTCATCAGTCTCTGTTACATCTTCAGGTGTAGGAGCAACTACCTGTGTGTCCATAGGCATATCTGGTTGGGGAACTTCCTTCCCACTTCTCAAAGTAAGAACGACCTTCGCTGTCTCAATAACATTCCCTGAGACATTATGTACTTGCTGTTGTTGTTGCCTGTATACTTGAGGATTAGGCTGAGGCTGTGCTAGAAATTTCCCTTTCTCTAGGGTGCTCAAGGTCGTACTCATCTTATTAATAGTGCCTCGCAACTCATTTATGGCCTGAGTGTTCTGAATATTTGTAGTGGCCTGAATCTGCATGAATTGCTGAAGTGTATTGGCCATCTGTGTCATACTGTCATCTAGAGACTTCTTTGCAAATGATGAAGGCTAAGAACTCTGTGCAGCTACATGAGGCTGAAATCCAGGAGGAGCTACAAAAGGATAGCTCTAGGAACTCTGATATGGTGGATACTGGTGCTGAGGAGCACCCTAATGAAATGGCTACTGCGCAGGTGGTGGAGACCGACCAGGCTGATTATTTCTCTATGAGAAATTTGGGTGATTCCTCCACCCCGGATTATATGTGTTGGAAAAAGGCTGATTCTGTGCTCTATTGACCCAGTTAGCTGATTGCATCTGCTCAAACCCACTTTCTTGAAATACTGGCATAATCGGGCAGTCTTGGATCTTATGGTTCGAATCAGCACATATAGAACATGCCTCTACTACTTTAACTGTCTTAACTTTTTCCATTTTCATGACCTCCAGTCTTCTAGTCAATCCAGCTATTCGAGCTTGAACATCAGTGTCTTCCTTAAGCTCATATCTGCCCCCTTCAAAAATAGCCGTTAATGGCTGTGCTAGTAACGACACTCGATCAGTACGAGTGTTCTACTGTTGTGCGCTCTCAGCAAGATAGTCAAAAAATGATAAAGCTGCATCAGGTTCCTTGCTAAAGAACTCCCCATTGCACATTGTCTGAACAAACTGCTTGCATTCTGGAGTGAGACCAGTGTAAAAATAGCTCACCAGCCTCTAAGATTCAAAACCATGATGTGGACAGATGTTCACCAAATCTTTAAATTTTTCCCAACTGGCCTGAAAAGGTCTCATCAGGTCTCTAATTGAACTGGCTGATTTGCTCTTGCAAAAACTGAGTTCTCTGAAAAGAAATTTTTTTTTGTAAGAATTCATGCTGCATATCAGACCAACTAGAAATAGAATTAGGTCTCAAAGAATTAAACCAAATCTTTACTTTATCCTTTAAAGAGAAAGGAAACAAACGAAGTCTAATAAATTCATCAGTAATGGCCCTAGTAATAAAAGTAGTGCAAGCCAACTCAAAATCTGTCAAGTGCTAGTAAGGACTCTCAGAATCCATCCCGTGGAACTGACGTATTACTGACATCATACCATGCTTAATAGAGAAATTAGGTGCATTTTCGGGTAAAACAATGCATGAAAGTGTAGTGGCATGAGTGGGTTGCAAATAATCCTTAAGAGTGCGTGGTGCAGGTGCAGCCATGTTTTCTGGTTCAGTTTTAATTTCCTCACCTGACTCACTCATAGAAAAGACAGAAGAACTATCTATCTCCAAGTTGTGTATACTACTCTCAACACTCGATGTGACTCTAAGCAACCTATTTGAACTGTCTCTCACCCATGACATGAAACATCAATTTAAAATGCATAAAAAAATTAACGAGTTTAAATTTAAGTTAAATTACTTTTCCCGGCAACGGCGTCAAAAACTTGACTCACTCAAAAATGAGTAGCACAAAGACTATCCCATGTGCAGGAAGATGTCGCATAATAATTAGGAATAAATTTCTAGATCGTCTCCTCAGGGAAAGCTTACTAAACTCAACTCGTTGAAAATGGTGAAAAACTTCACAAAGAGAAAATAAATATGATAGTATGTGCAATGGATGGAAAAGGGTACTAGTCATGGACTAGATTCATATTTTTAGATTTTGATTGTCGGATTCAAATGTAAAAGGCTAATAGATTAAAGTCAGAAATTAATAAAACTAAGTTAAGAATTAAACTAGATTAGAAAGTAATTGACAAAATATGCACTAAAAATTGAAAAACCCCAAAATCAATGTTCTAGGGTTCATCATTGTATTCAAATCACAAATTCTCAAAATTAAAACATAGCAATTGTAATCACTATTAAAATGAAAGATTAACGAAACGAGAAAAATAAATAACATGAACTAAATGAATAACAAATAAATTACTCAAACTTCCAAATCAAAAATCTCCAAAATAATGCAGAAACTTAAAATTGAAATGCAATAACAAGTAGGGAATGAAAAGATCAAGCCAATTGAGTGGAGATGAAAAGTTGAAGCGGTGGAGGAGGCTGGACTGCAGTAGCAATTGGACCCCTCAAGGAGTTATTTAATCTGCTGCAGTATGAGTGAATGCTTCCGAAGAATTCATGTTGCTGCGTGAATGATCGTTTGTGTGAATCCTCCTCTCTTCAGATCTGTCTCTTGTGCCTCTACTCTAATAAGGATTTCCAAATTCGGACTCCTAAAGCATGTACATGGCTGCGAAGATGACTCAAATCTCCAAGAGGTAGATCTGAAGAGAGGAGGATTCACACAAGCAATCATTCACGCAGCAACACGAATTCTTTGGAAGCATTCACTCACACTGCAGCAGATTGAAGAGCTGCTTTAGGGGTCCAATTGCTACTGCAGCCCAGCCTCCTCCACCGCTTCAACTTTTCATCTCCATTCAATTGGCTTGATCTTTTCATTCCCTACTTGTTATTTCATTTCAGTTTTAAGTTTCTGGATTATTTTGAAGATTTTTGATTTAGAAGTTTGAGTAATTTATTTGTTATTCATTTAGTTCATGTTATTTATTTTTCTCGTTTCGTTAAGCTTTCATTTTAATAGTGATTACAATTGTTATGATTTAATTTTGAGAATTTGTGATTTGAATACAATGATGAACCCTAGAACATTAATTTTGGGGCTTTTCAATTTTTAATGCATGTTTTGTCAATTACTTTCTAATCTAGTTTAATTCTTAACTTAGTTTTATTAATTTATGAGTTTAATCTATTAGTCTTTTACATTTCAATCCGACAATCAAAATCTAAAAATATGAATCTAGTCCATGACTAGTATCCTTTTCCATCCATTGCACATACCATCATATTTATTTTCTCTTTGTGAAGTTTTTCACAATTTTCAACGAGTTGAGTTTAAGTAAGTTTTACCTGAGGAGACGATCTAGGAATTTATTCCTAATTATTACGCGACATCCTCCTGCACATGGGATAGTCTTTGTGCTACTCATTTTTGAGTGAGTCAAGTTTTTGGCGCCATTGCCGGGGAAAGTAATTTAACTTGAATTTAAACTCGTTATTTTTTTTATATGCTTCTTAAACTGATGTTTCATGTCATGGGTAAGAGATAGTTCAAATAGGTTGCTTAGAGTCACATTGAGTGTTGAGAGTAGCATACACAGCTTGGAGATATATAGCTCTTCTGTCTTTTCTATGAGTGAGTCAGGTGAAGAAATTGAAATTGAACCAAAAAACATGGTTGCACCTGCACCACGCACTCTTAAGGATTATTTGCAACCCACTCGTACCACTACACTTTCATGCATTGTTTTACCCGAAAATGCACCTAATTTCTCTATTAAGCATGGTATGATGTCGATGATACCTCAGTTCCACGGGATGGATTTTAAGAATCCTTACCAATACTTGACAGATTTTGAGTTGGCTTGTACTACTTTTATTACTAGGGCCATTACTGATGAATTTATTAGACTTTGTTTGTTTCCTTTCTCTTTAAAGGATAAAGCAAAGATTTGGTTTAATTCTTTGAGACCTAATTCTATTTCTAGTTGGTCTGATATGCAGCGTGAATTCTTACAAAAAAAATTTCCTTTTCAGAGAACTCAGTTTTTGCAAGAGCAAATCAGCCAGTTCAATCAGAGACCTAATGAGACCTTTCAGGCCAGTTGGGAAAAATTTAAAGATTTGGTGAACATCTGTCCACATCATGGTTTTGAATCCTGAAGGTTGGTGAGCTATTTTTACACTGGTTTCACTCCAGAATGCAAGTAGTTTGTTCAGACAATGTGCAATGGGGAGTTCTTTAGCAAGGAACCTGATGCAGCTTTATCATTTTTTGACTATCTTGCTGAAAGCGCACAACAGTGGAACACTCGTACTGATCGAGTGTCGTTAGCAGCACAGCCATTGAGGGTTATTTCTGGAGGGGGTAAATATGAGCTTAAGGAAGACACTGATGTTCAAGCCTGAATAGCTGCATTGACTAGAAGACTGGAGGTCATGGAAATGGAAAAAGTGAAGGCTGTGAAAGTAGTAGAGGCATATTTTATATGTGCTGATTCGAACCATAAGACTCAAGACTGCCCGATTATGCCAGTATTTCAAGAAAGTGGGTCTGAGCAGATGCAATCAGCTAACTGGGTCAATAGAGCACAGAATCAGCCTTTTTCCAACACATATAATCTGGGGTGGAGGAATCACTCAAATTTCTCATGGAGAAATGATCAGCCTAGCCGGTCTCCACCACCTGCGCAGCAGTCATTTCATCAGGGTGCTCCTCAGTACCAGTATCCGTCATATCAGAGTTCTCAGAGCTATTCTTTTGTAGCTCCTCCTGGATTTCAGCCTCATGTAGCTACACAGAGTTCTTAGCCTTCATCATATGTAAAGAAGTCTCTAGATGACAGTATGGCACAGATGGCCAATACACTTCAGCAATTCATGCAGATTCAGACCACCACAAATAATCAGAACACTCAGGCCATAAATGAGTTGCGAGGCACTATTAATAAGATGAGCACGACCTTGAGCACTCTAGAAAAAGGAAAATTTCCAGCACAGCCTCAGCCTAATCCTCAAGTATACAGGCAACAACAACAGCAAGTGCATAATGTCTCAGGGGATGTTATTGAGACAGCGAAGGCAGTTCTTACTTTAAGAAGTGGGAAGGAAGTTCCCCAACCAGAGATGCCTATGGACATGCAGGTAGTTGCTCCTACACCTGAAGATGTAACAGAGACTGATGAAGTTGAGAAAGAACCAGAGATAGTGAGACCAGAACTGAAGAAGCCTGTGAGTGCAGATGCTGAAACTAGTAAGGGGTACCAACCTGTGGTTCCTTATCCTCAGAGATTGGCAATTGGCCAAAAGAACAAATATCACACGGAGATTCAAGAGATTTTCAAGCAAGTAAAGATCAACATTCCACTCTTGGATGCCATACAACAAGTGCCTTCGTATGAAAACTTTTTGAAGGACTTGTGCGCAGTGAAGAGGAAGCTGAATGTAAAGAAGAAAGCTTTCCTAACGGAGCAAGTTAGTGCATTGATATTAAGCGAGACTCCTCAGAAGTTTGGAGATCCCGGCTCTCCCAACATTTCCATTATGATCGGTGAATCACGCATTGGGAGAGCCTTACTTGATCTGGGGAGTAGTGTGAACTTGCTACCATTCTCAGTGTATGAGCAGTTGGGATTGGGTGAGCTGAAAAAGACCTATATCATGCTACAGTTGGCTGACAGATTAGTTAAGGTACCGAGGGGTATTATAGAGGACGTGTTGGTCCAGGTGGACAAATTCTACTACCTAGTGGATTTTGTGGTTCTTGATATGCAGCTGCCAGACTCCACTATTTACCAAGCTCCTGTCATCCTTGGAAGACCATTTCTAGCTACATCAAATGCTTTGATTAATTGCAAAAGTGGAGTTTTGAAGCTTACTTTTGGGAACATGGCACTTGAGTTGAACGTTTTCAATGCTTGCAAGATGCCAGCACATTTTGATGACACAAGTGATTTGAATGCTGTAGAAAGTTTGACACCAACAGAGTTTATTTGCTCAACTTCTCATTTCTCTGATAATGATTCTATTTTTCATACACCTGAATTTTTACTTAATGAAAAAATTGATCAAATCAATGAAGATGACTTTGAATTTTTTGATTGTTTTGCAGATTCTTCTTTACCACTTGAAGTACAATTTGCAGGAGCAAGATTGAAACCCCATTTTGAAGCTCTACCACCACCAGACATTCTTAAATCTTCATAGGAGGAAGTTCCCCAGTTGGAACTGAAACCACTTCTTCAAGATTTAAAGTATGTGTTTCTTGGTCTTGAAGAAGACACTTTTCCTGTGGTGATCTCCTAAAAGTTAAATCTAAAGGATGAAGCCCAGTTGATTGAAGTATTAAAAAAGCATCGAGGCGCAATTGGTTGGATAATAGCTGACATCAAAGGTATTGATGCTGCTGTTTGTACCCATAGAATCCATCTTAAAGATGATACTAGACCGGTTCGTGATACTCAACGTAGGCTCAATCCTACCATGAAGGAAGTCGTGAAAGAGGAAGTGCTTAAGTTACTCACAGTGGGTATCATTTACCCCATCTCAGACAGTAAGTGGTATTTGTTGGCTAAGAAAGATGCAAAACCACGCTTGATTCGCTGGATTCTATTGCTTCAAGAGTTCAACATCAACATTAAGGACAATAAAGGAGTTGAAAACATGGTAGCAGACCATCTCTCTAGATTGCCATCATCTCCTTCTTCAAATGTCAGCCTTCCTCTTGATGATAGTTTCCTGGATGAGCAGCTGTTTGTGGTTAATAGAGCTCCCTGGTATGCTGACATAGTCAATTATCTGATGATTGAGCGAATGCCTTCTGGATGGTCCACCCAAGATAAGCGCCGATTTCTCTCTGAGATCAATGAATTGGATGAAACTCGTCGGAATGCTTATGACAACTCTCGCTTGCATATTTTTCCTGGTAAGTTGAAATCCCGATGGAGTGGGCCGTACGTTTTAAAGATCGTTCATCCTCATGGCGCGGTAGACATTGTCAATCCGAAGAATGGTAATAGCTTCACTGTCAACGGACAACGTCTAAAGTCATTTCTGAAGGTCTTTAATCCACATGAAGAGATCTTGCTTGTGCAAGACCCCAGGGAAGTGTTTTGATTTGCATTTCCTTCTTTATAGTTTTCTTTACTTGCATTTTTTTTATTTGTTATTTTGCTTTGATTTTATATTTCATGTTGATTGTTTGTTTTGCTTGCTTATTTCTGTGCACTTTGTTTTCTTTCGTTCGATTCATTGAGGACTATGTCTCTCACTAGTTGGGGGGTATCATGTGTGCACAGTTTTATATAAAAATAAAAATAAATAAATAACATGATGTCCATTGATACATTTATGATTGAGCATCTTGGTGGAATTTGAGCATCTTGGTGGAGTAGTTGAGCGGGATCATTTGTGAAGATTTATTTTCATGCTTAAACATAGAGCATGATTTTTGATGCATCATATTTTGTTGATATGTGGCTTGAAACACCGGGATGTTATACTTACTGAGATGAAACTTGATAAGACTTTTATATAATGAAAGGCAAAGTTTGAAGGACATTTTGCACATGCTTACGCTTGTAGTGTTCCTTATCTACCATTCATTGATTTAACACAGGAGAAGTAAATTGTAGGACTACCGAGCCATGCCTAAAAAGAAATGAAAAAAAAAAGAAAAAAGATTTGAAAAGATTAGAAAGAAAAGAAAAAAGAAAAAAAAAGGATAAAAAAGGAATAAAGGCGACTTAGTGAACTTTCCTAAGTAAAATGGCTAGAAACAGTTACCCAAGACTTTGGGGGTTGAGTGTCCAATCTTTAAAAACAGAGCTGGCGTGAAAACTACTAGTCCCTTGGGTTTTGAGGTAGTTAGAATCAGCAATGATTAATCTTAAGGTTGAAAAATCTTATGAAAAATCATGGCTAGTAATGAGAAACACACAACCAGTTTAATTCCACACACACATTTGAGTTTTGAGATATTTGCCTTAATTCTATATGAAAGATTGTTGAGATAGTCTTGGTGGGGTATAACCCCTGGAAGTTGAGTAGTAACGTGTCACTTTTGTGAGAATTCAGAATTGTGTTTGATTGTTTCTGTTTGAATTTCGATCTTTATGCAATGTTCATCTCAACTAATTTTCACTATTTTGCTCAAGGATTAGCAAAATGCTAGTTAGGGGGTGTGATTGAGCTGAGTTATTGCATATTTTAATGCTTTTGGAACCAATATATCTTAATTTTTTCATTACTTTATCATCAGTTTTATATGGAAAAATAAATGAATCTAAGTTGTGATTTAAATTGATTAAAAACATGAATTTCTGCCTAATTTTACCAACTGTTGATTACTGTGGATTTTGGTTCACATCGCTTGAGCGGAGTGGCCTGAAAAACACTATTTTGATTAGAGGAATATTTAGAATTTATTTTTCCATTGATTTTCACTCAGATTCGAAAAGGAGGACTTTCATGGGGGTTTGAGAGCAATTTGGAAGAAAAGAAAAAGAAATCACAAAAGGAAACCATAAGAAGTCCAAGTCCAAAATTCGCTAGGAGATAGTTTGGACATACTTTAGTCTTTTGATCGTAACTTTTTACTCACATATCTGATTGATGTAATTCTTAATGCGTTAGATATCTATCTTAAAGGGCTATAAATTTGTCTCTAATAAGGATTTCCAGATTCAGACTCCTAAAGCATGTACGTGGCTGCCAAGATGAGTCCTTAAATTTAAGCGATTTTTTTATGCGGAAATTAAGAGGACATTAGGGTTTCTTTCCTACCCTATATAAGCATATCATTAGCACAAAATAAAGAGGGAAGAGGCACAAGAGCTAGATCTAAAGAGAGGTGGATTCACACAAGCGATCATTCACACAGCAACACGAATTCTTCAGAAGCATTCACTCACACTGCAGCAGATTGAAGAGCTCCTTTAGAGGTCCAATTGCTACTGTAGCCTAGCCTCCTCCACCACTTCAACTTTTCATCTCCATTCAATTGGCTTGATCTTTTCATTCTCTAATTTTCACATATGACAAAAGGAGTACTCTTTATTTTTCAAAATTTTCAAGCAAAATCATCTACCTTTTGCATAAGTCAAAAAGAGCATCTATCACTTTTGAAAATATTCAAATAAAACATGTACATGTGAAAAATGACAATCAAATATACATTTTTAGAACTGATCCCAACTAGAGTTATTACTTGTTGGAGTATGTGCATTGACTATAGAAAACTAAATTATGTCACTAGGAATGATCATTTTTCCCTACTATTCATGGATCAAATCATTGAACGTGTAGCGAGCCATAAATTTTATTTCTTCCTAGATAGTTATTTTGGATATAACCAAATTGAGATTACTCTTGATGACTAAGAAAATATCACTTTTACATGTCCATTTGCATATCGAATGATACCATTCAGACTTTGTAATGCTCCTCATACATTTCAAAGATGCATGATAAGCATATTCAGTGACATGGTAGAACGTTTCGTTGAAATATTCATAGATGACTTTTCTATTTTTGGTAATTCATTTGATGAATGGTTGACTCATTTGGAAAAAGTATTGATTAGATGCAAAGAAAAAAATTTGATTTTAAAATAAGAAAAATGTCATTTTATGGTCACTCAAGGGATTGTCCTTGGTCACATTGTCTCTTCTCAAGGTATTGAAGTGGACAAAACCAAGATTGAATTAATTTCTAATTTGCTCATCCCAAAGAACATCATGGATATCAGATCTTTTTAGGTCATGCAGGTTTTTACAGGAGATTCATTAAAGACTTTAGAACAATTTCTAGACCTTTTATGCAACTTATTGTGAAAGAAAAATTCTTTTGTGTGGACGATTGTGAGTTAGCTTTTACAAAGCTAAAATATATGTTTATTTAAGCCCCAATTATGCAATCACTTTATTAGAATTTACCATTTGAGATTATGTGTGATGCTAGTGATTATGTTGTTGGACCTATATTGGGCTAACGTAAGGACAAAAAGCCTTGTGTTATATATTATGCAAATAGAACTTTAAATAGTGCTAAAATGAATTATTCAACAACTAAAAAGTGTTACTTGCAGTAATTTTTACACTTGACAAATTTCGCTCTTATTTGAATTGGTCCCAAATTGTCATTTTGACTAATCATGTTGCATTGAAATACATTTTAGCGAAAAAAGATGCAAAACCCAGGTTGATTAGATGGATCATTTTGCTACAAGAATTTGATTTGATAATTAAAGATAAAAAATGAGTTGAGAATGTTGTTGTTGATCATCTGTCTAGACTTGTTCTTTTAGATTCCATAGAGACAGTTTCTATTAGAGACACATTTAGAACAACTTTTTAGTATATCTCAATTGCCTTAGTATACTGACATCGCTAATTTTCTTGCTACAGGTGAAATTCCTCACATTTGGACTCAACAAGATAAGAGGAAATTTTTTGTAGAGGTAAAAAAATTCTTTTGGGATGATCCATATTTATTTAAATATTGCCTGGATCAGATAATTAAATGATATGTTCCCAATAGTAAATTTTAAAGTGTGATATCTTTTTGTCACTCTGAGGCATGTGGTGGGCATTTTTCTAAGAAGAAAACAGCTTTTAAAATTTTGCAGTGTGATTTTTATTGACCAACCATTTTTAAGGACACTCATGAATTTTGTAAAACTTGTGAATGTTGTCAAAAATTAAGAGGGATTACCCGTCGAAATATGATGCTATTAAATCCAATTTTGGCTGTTGAAATATTTGATTGTTGGGGCATCGATTTCATGGGACCCTTCCTAGTTTCTTTTGGCAATCTCTACATTTTGTAGCTGTTGATTATGCGTCCAAACGAATCAAGGTCGTTCCATGCAAGAAAAACGATCACAAAGTTGTGCTGAAATTTTTGAAAGAAAATATTTTATCAAGGTTTGAAACACCTCGAGCCATTATCCGTGATGGGGGTAAACATTTTTGGAATAAGCCTTTCGAGACCTTAATGCGAAAATATG
This sequence comes from Carya cathayensis, assembly GCA_011037825.1. Lineage (NCBI taxonomy): Eukaryota > Viridiplantae > Streptophyta > Magnoliopsida > Fagales > Juglandaceae > Carya > Carya cathayensis. Next base: position 349,819 of record QGSO01000750.1, on the reverse strand, counting down.
GTATTACTCATAAGGTTACTACCCCTATCATCTACAAACAAGTGGCCAACTTGAGGTATCTAATTGGGAGATCAAGAAAATTTTAGAAAAGATGGTTAACCTAAGTAGCAAAGATTGATCTTTACGACTAACCGACGTACTTTGGGCATACTGTACTACTTTTAAAACCGCAATTGGTATATCCTCATATAGACTCATTTTTTAAAAGGGGTGTCACTTGCCTGTGGAATTGGAACACAAAACTTATTGGGCAATTAAGCAATTTAATTTTGATGTGGATAAAGCTTGCTTTCCTTGCAAGTTTCAGCTTAATGAGTTAGAGAAAATCAGGAATGAAGTTAGAGAAAATTTTCATGATAAAAATATTTTTCGAAAGTCTTTTGAGCATTTCCAAAAAGTTTGTTTGTATAATTCCAGGCTCCATTTGTTTCCTTGCAAGTTTCGATCCCAATGGATCAATCCCTTTGTTGTAAAAACTATTTATTCTTTTGGGGCCATTGAGATAGAAAACCCAGGGAATGGTAATGTTTTTAAAGTTAATGGACAAAAGTTGAAACCATTTTTGGATGATTTTACTCCAGAGGTTGAGTCCACTACTCTGGAGGGTCCTGCTTATCAGAATTTATTTCTGATTCTTCATTGTATATATCGTATTTGTTTATTTTGTTTTTCTTTCCTTTGCTTTTTGTGTCTTCTAACTTTGATAAAAATCTAGTCCTTATGTGCACTCGAGTATCTCAAGTGATTTCTTTCCTCTCTGTTTAATTATTTTCGTTTCAATATATGTTCTGCAGTGTTTATCTTGCTTCAATTCATGCATGTATAGCATACATCATCAAACATTTATTTGCTGAACATTGAGGACAATGTTACATGTAGTCGGGGGAGGGTTTTATGTTGAAAATGTGTTAGTATAAAAAAAATAAAAAAATAAAAAAAAAGTTGTTGTGATGTGCATTGAAACACAAATGATTAACACACACTTCTTCTAACATTTTTGTGGAATTTGAACATCTTGGAGGAATAGTTGTGCAGAATTATTTTGTGAAGATTTATTTTCAACTCTAAATATAGAGCATAACTTATGATGCATTATATTTTGTTGAATAGTGACTTGAAACAGCGGGATGAAATATTTATTGAGATGAGAATTAGTATTATTTATATAGAAGGAAGGGTAAGTCGAAAGAATATTTTGCACATGCTTACACTTGTAGTGTCTATCATTAATGTTCATTGATTTAAAACAAGAGAAGTAAACTGAGGGACTACCGAACCTTATATGAAAATAAAAAGAGAGAACAAAGACAAATCAATCGAAAAAAATAATAATAAGAAGAAGATGAAAGCGAGTTAGCTTTCCTAAATAAAGGGCTAGAAACAGCTACCAAAACTATGGGCGTTGATTGTTCAACCTTTAAATAGAGTTGGCGTGAAAACTGCTAGTCCCTTGAGCTTTTAGGTAGTTAGAATCAATAATAATTAATCTTAAAGTTTAAAAATCCTATGATAAATCATATTTATTAATGAGGAACACATAGGTTTAGCCACACATACATATTCGAGTTCTAAGACATTTGCCCCAATTCTATGTGAACAATTGTTGAGACTTTCCTTGTGGATATAATTTCTGGTGTTGAGTAGTCATGAATCAATTTTTTATGAGAATTCAGAATTATGTTTGATTGCTTATGTTTGAACTTCGAGCTTTATGCAATGTTCATCTCAATTCATTTTCACTATTTTACTCAAAGATTAGCAAAAAACTAGTTGGAGGGTAAACTAATGAACATTAATGAGGGACAATACAAGTGTAAGTATGTGCAAAATGTTCTTTCAAAACTTGTCATTCCTTCTATATAAATCATACTAACTCTCATCTCAATAAATATCACATCTCAGTGTTTCAAGTCACTCTTCAACAAAATATGATGCATCATAAGTCATAGTCTATGTTTAGGATTGAAAATAAATCTTCACAAAATAATTCCGCTCAATCACTTCACCAAGGTACTCAAATTTCATAAAAATGCCAAAATGAGTGTGTTAATAATTTGTGCTTCAATGTACATCACAACTTTTTTTTTAATACTAACACATTTTCAACAAAAAATCCTGCCCCCAACTACATGTAACATTGTCCTCAATGTTCAGAAAATGAATGTTTGATACTGAATGATATACAGGCATGAATTGAAGCAAGATAAACACTGCAAAACATATATTGAAACGAAAATGATTAAACATAGAGGAAAGAAGTTACCTGAGATACTCGAGTGCACACAAGGATTTGATTTTTGTCAAATTTAGAAGACACAAAAAGCAAAAGAAAGAAAAACAAAACAAACAAATACGGTATATACAATGAGGAATCAGAAATTAATTCTGATAAGCAGGATTTCTCAGAGTAGTAGACTTAACCTTTGGACTAAAATTACTCAAAAATGGTTTCAACTTTTATCCATTAACTTTAAAAACATTACCATTTTCTGGATTTTCTATCTCAATGGCCTCAAAATGATAAAGTTTTTACAACAAATGGATCAATCCATCTGGATCGAAACTTGCTAGGAAACAAATTGAGCTTTGAATTATACAACAAAGCTTTTTGGGAAGGCTTAAAAGACTTTCAAAAAATATTTTTATCATGAAAAATTTTCATTCTCTCCTTGGAAACACGAGAGTTTTTGTAAGTTTCATTCCTAATTTCCTCTAACTCATTGAGCTTAAACTTATGAAGAGAGCAAGCTTTATCCATATCAAAATTAAATTGCTTAATTGCCCAATAAACTTTGTGTTCCAATTCCACAGGCAAGACACACCTTTCCAAAAATGAGTCTATATGGAGACATACCAATCGGGATTTTAAAAGCAGTACGGAATGCCCAAAGTGCGTCAGTTAGTCGTAAAGACCAATCTTTGCGACTTGGATTAACCGTCTTTTCTAAAAAAATATTTATCTCCCGATTAGATACCTCAACTTAGCCACTTGTTTGTAGATGATAAGGAGTAGCAACCTTATGAATAATACCATATTTTCACATTGAGGTCTCGAAAGGTTTATTGCAAAAATATTTACCCCCATTATTGATAATAGCTTGAGGTGTTCCAAACCTTGATAAAATATTTTCTTTCAAAAATTTCAGCACAACTTTATGATCATTGTTCTTGCATGGAACGACCTCGATCCATTTGGACACATAATCAACAGTTATCAAAATGTAGAGATTGCCAAAACAATTGAGAAGGGTCTCATAAAATCGATGTCCTAACAATCAAATATTTCAACAACCAAAATTGGATTTAATAGCATCATATTTCGACGGGTAATCCCTCCCAATTTTTGACAACGCTCACAAGTTTTACAAAATTCCTAGGTGTTCTTGAAAAAGGTAGGCTGATAGAAACCACATTGCAAAATTTTAAAAACTGTTTTCTTACCAAAAAAATGGCCACCACATGCCCCAGAGTAACAAAAAGACATCACACTTTGAAATTCACTATTGCAAACACATCATCTAATTATCTAATCCGGGCAATATTTAAACAAATATGGATCATCACAAAAGAATTTTTTACCTCTACAAAAAATTTCATCTTATCTTGTTGAGTCCAAATGTGAGGAATTTCACCTGTAGTAAGAAAATTAGCGATGTCAGCATACCAAGGCAATTGAGATATACTAAAAAATTACTCATTTGGGAATGTGTCTCTAATATGAACTGTCTTTTATGGAATCTGAAAGAACAAGTCTAGACAGATGATTAGCAACAACATTCTCAAATCCTTTTTTATCTTTAATTATCAAATCAAATTTTTGCAACAAAATGATCAATCTAAGCAACCAGGACTTTGCATCCTATTTTGCTAAAAGGTATTTCAATGCAGCATGATCAGTAAAAATGATAACTTGAGACTCAATCAAATAAGAGCGAAATTTGTCAAATGCAAAAATTACTGCAAGTAGCTCTTTTTCAGTTGTTGAATAATTTATTTAAGCACTATTTAAAGTTCTACTTGTATAATAAATAACACAAAACTTTTTGTCCTTATGTTGGCCCAGCACAGCTCCAACAACATAATCGCTAGCATCACACATAATCTCAAATAGTAAATTCCAATCAAGTGATCGCATAATTGGGGTTGAAATCAACATACCTTTTAGTTTTGTAAAAGCTAACTCATAATCATCAGTCCACACAAAAGAATTTTTCTTTGACAATAAATTGCACAAAGGTATAGAAATTGTGCTGAAGTCTTTAATAAACCTCATGTAAAAACCTGCATGACTTAGAAAAGATCTAATATCCCTGATATTCTTTAGGATTGGCAAATTAGAAATTAATTCAATATTGACATTGTCCACTTCAATACCTTGAGAAGAGACAATGTGACCAAAGACAATCCCTTGAGTGACCATAAAATGACATTTTTCTTAGTTTAAAATCAAATTCTTTTCTTTGCATCTAATCAATATTTTTTCCAAATGAGTCAAACATTCATAAAATGCATTACCAAAAATAGAAAAATTGTGACGCCCCCAAATTCTGCTTGGGATTGAACGGACATTTGAAGCGTCGAGACATGCAACACAAGGTTACCTGCCCCCGTTCATGACATATAAGATGCAATGTTCCTAACATGCATCTAACATTATGCAATATTCGCAGCGGATAATCTTTTTCTTTAGCAATACTATGCACCAACTAAATATATCCCAAATACTTGAAACATAATTCATACATAAAGGCATACTAAAATAGTGTATGCTCCACAGTTGTTGTGGCCCCATACTTCATGTAACATAAAATATAATACGTACTCCACAGTTGTTGTGGCCCCACGCATTATAAGTAACATAAATATAATACGTACTCCACAGTTGTTGTGGCCCCACGCATTATAAGTAACATAACATAAATATAATACGTACTCCACAGTTGTTGTGGCCCCACGCATTATAAGTAACATAACATAAATATAATACGTACTCCACAGTTGTTGTGGCCCCACGCATTATAAGTAACATAAATATAATACGTACTCCACAGTTGTTGTGGCCCCACGCATTATAAGTAACATAACATAAATATAATACGTACTCCACAGTTGTTGTGGCCCCACGCATTATAAGTAACATAAATATAATACGTACTCCACAGTTGTTGTGGCCCCACGCATTATAAGTAACATAACATAAATATAATACGTACTCCACAGTTGTTGTGGCCCCACGCATTATAAATAACATAACATAAATATAATACGTACTCCACAGTTGTTGTGGCCCCACGCATTATAAGTAACATAACATAAATATAATACGTACTCCACAGTTGTTGTGGCCCCACGCATTATAAGTAACATAACATAAATATAATACGTACTCCACAGTTGTTGTGGCCCCACGCATTATAAGTAACATAAATATAATACGTACTCCACAGTTGTTGTGGCCCCACGTATTATCATAACATAACATAAGATATAATACGTACTCCACAGTTGTTGTGGCCCCACGTATTATAAGTAACATAACATGTCTTATCTTTCTTAATGCATGAGATATTAATTAATATCATATACTTTTCTAACATGGCGTATACTTGTAAATGGCACAATATGATTTAATCATAACATTTCATGGCATACTTAACATGGCATACTTATAACATACATCATTGTATGACAGAAAAGATTATGTAACAGATAATTATTCATGAGAGATTAAATCATTCGTAGCAGATAAACATGTAATGACATAGCATGACATGGCATATACGATAACATACATACATAAATTGTAGTTCTCTTACACATCACACATACACAATAAACTGATAGTAAGTTAGAGGCTAACTTACCTCGATCGTCGCGTTCTATGAGAAAAGGGGCGAAACACGAGGAACTGCACAACAGCTGGAAGAGGAACACTCAAGTCCTTAAGATTTTCACTTCTGAACTCAATTGTCATATTATGAGCACTTGCAACACCACGGCAACTTGAGGTTTCACTATACTCAGAAGAGATAATTTGACTTCATAAAGCCTTTGCACTAAAACAAGTTCATTAAAATTATCAATAATAACCAACAAACAATTCCTTTCTCAATCCATATACTCTTAGCCATAGTCAACCACAAGATGACACCAGTCACCCCAGACTATAATCCATAACACCACTGCTTCGGGACACTGTCATACAGTTTCCCAACACTACACCATGCTCTACACTTCTCTGTTACGCCATCCAACCCTTCGTGACACGCCATCCGGTGTTTCACGACTTAATACAGAGTACACTCACGTGAACTCTCTTCCATCCACACTACAAAACCCATCACTGCGATACACGTCTCACAGTGCATCGCTACGCGACACGGAGTACGCACTACGCGTACTTCCTTCGCTACAACACTCATCAACACGATGCACATCACACGATGCATCGCCATACAACACGGAGTACACTACATGCGTACTCCCTTCCTTCTACGACACACATCATTACAGCGCACGTCGCGCGGCGCGTCGCTGCATTACACAGAGTACGCTACACGCGTATTCTCTTCACACAACCCGCCGTATCACATCTACGGCATCCATCTCACGCCTATACTTCACAGCACAGTCCACAAAATACACAATCAAACTCAACACTTCACAACCACACTTCCCTTCACAACTACGCAACGAACTCCACAAATACAACTACACAATTCACAAACCAACCAACTAACTATTTTAAACGTAAAATAACTAGAGATAGAAGGTTATACCATCGACGGGATAACCCGCGCGTCGCTCGTTGTTCGTCACGAACATGCGTCGGAGGAACGTACGTGGCGGCGTACGGTGGCTGTCCACCACATAAAGTGGTAGTTTGGGCTTGAGAAAGGCTAGGCGTGGTCTTGGAAGACTCATGATTTTACAGCTGTCGATGAAGAACAAATTACGTGATTTACGGAAAAGATAATCTATACGCGTGATTCCAGATGAGGGTAAAGATGAGAGAGATGTGATTGCTGTCGGGAAATAATCCAAAACTGATAATTTTAGCGGGCTGTTACAT